>LQRL01156686.1:26485-40053 GCA_001703475.1 Hydroides elegans
TAAAAGTGCAAACTCACATAATACACTTAACTTTAAAAAAAATGGGCCGTTTATTTTGTTTGTGTTTTTCTCACATTTCTCACATTCTTTTAGAATGAACCTTTAGCCCCAAACCTTTGCTGGGCAAGAATATTAGAATATTATTTGATAAGTACAATGCACTCATGTATATTATTTATTGTCAAGTATCAACATGAACTCATATATTTGCTTAGCCCGTCTTATCACTGTTGACCTTCGGAACGCTTCAATCTCACATGTCTGATAAGTAAATAAACAGGAAATACCCTTTACAAACCACAACACAGGTGCTTCTCATGTTATAAAGGATTCGAAAAAGACATGATATAATTTACCAAATTAAAAATTATATATATTATGGATACAATATTGCAACCACTCAAGCTATGCATACTGTTAATGCTATTCAGTCAACGCACAGGTTAGTCCTTTATGGTTTGCTTTGAAACTAATTCGTATTATGAAAATAGAACCATACAAGCGGGATTCGGGTTTCATTTGATATGTATAAATATAAAGTATAAATAAATTTATAGGATTGAATGCATTCAAGATTTATTATCAAACAGCAAATATATCGCATCGTAAAATACAAAAAAAAAAAAGAACGCACAACCTTAAAACTATATCCAATATTTTCACGATAAAAGGAATCTTGATATCGTAAAACATTTTTCACTTGGTTATGTATACATCAAAGTTTTTATAATATCTTTTTGAACGTATAAGCACAATATCGTAACGAAGTCGCGCGTAATTATGGCATTCATCAGGGAATCGTGAGCATAAAAGGAATTTAGGTCGCATTCATTCATGCGGACACAAATCATGCAGGCGTGGCTCCGGAAAATATTAAACCTAGGGTGACAATGGTCTAAATCATAAAATGAAGAGGATTCCAATTGGAATGACGAATAAGATAGAACGGGGGATGGGTTGATGACGAGGAGGCTCTCTTTAAATATATGCTCCTCATTTGGTAAGAAAAGGGAAATCTTGATATGCACTGGCCTCCGATCTACGCTTTGACACTAACAAGAGTTCTAACAAGTTTAGAATATCCAGTCAAACTGCCTATAGAGTCTATTTGGTCTACTATTTTTTTTTAGACGGGGCATGCACAGTGCCCAACCACCTACAGGGAGACTACTTCTCTATGGAGCGAGGGGGTGATGTCGACACTCTCATCAATGACAGGTATTTGAGCGATTTTTTTTTAAAGAGTAATGTGATTAAACATTGTTTTTGACGCGGTTACATTTTGCCGCCATACGTTAACAATTATGATATTGACATATTTTCGAGAGAGGACGTTTTCAATTAGGCCAGTATGAAAGTTTTTTTTAGACATCTTTTTGGTTGCGGGCGAAGGATGTTGCGCCAACGTCGCGTCAAAGTAGGATGTATGAAATGTAAGTTCGATGTGGAGCCGTGAAAGGACGTCCAGAAAACGTTCATATGAACCCAGGGGTGGAAATAAGCACTCGCCACACTCGCCATGGCGAGTGAAATTTTCGATTGGCGAGTGTGAATTTGAAGTCACTCGCCAGCCTGGCGAGTCTAAAGTTTACCGTCAAAAACAGAATTTTCAGAAAATTGTTGATAAAATCTTAAGATTTTAATTATTTAATAAAATTTGTCGGCTCGCGCCTTTGGCCCTCGCTTATTTTTTTCTTAGAAATAACTTTGTCCACATACAAACCAAATTAGGAAGCTCACATTTTTGTGGTTTTCATTTTGCATATTGTTACCTCCTGGCGAGTGTAAATCTTCGCTGGCGAGTGTGAAATTTGACTCATTCGCCAGTCTGGCGAGTGTGAAAATTATCTTATTTCCACCCCTGTGAACCCAATTTAGAACAATTAGAACGTCAATTCTACGCCAGGTCCTGAACTTACGTCTTACGAACTACCCTTGCCGAGCTTCAACGTGTCCACTATATGTCCAGTACATCCAGTATATGAAGCAATGCCATAAATTGAAATCGAATGTATTACAATGTCAAAATTGCTTTGTGTTATCTTGACTTTATAATTCATTTACTTTATATTCACAATCTATTTTAATGCTATTTTGCAGAGATCTGATCAGCACATTTTTCGAAGGTTCCTGCTTTGAAAGGCGGGACCACAACGAGACTATCGACGCCCTTGGTGCTTTCGATCTTGACATTCTATTCTACAGCCAGTGAGTGATGTCTATGGACTGTATATACATTCTTGAGATATAAAATCGAAGCATATTTTATTTTATATTTAAAAACAGTTATAGAAGGAATATGCAAAATTTTCAAAGGTGGACAACGGTCGTTTTAAGGTGGACAACGGTCTATCGGCGAAACAATAGCTTAGCTTCGTACCATATTTTTAGTGCAGTAAATAACTGTTATAATTAAGATAATCTTTAAAATCAATGAAAGTAGAAAAATAAACATTTATATAGTTATCAACGTATTATGTGTGTTTATAATGATTTTCTTTTTCAGGGAAAGCACTTGCTACAAATGCTACATGTTCTTCCATCGGACACCGAACATCGAACAGTATAAGCAAAGTAAGTCACAAATATCTAATCTTGAATTTTTATAACGATTTTAATGTTGGATCTACCAACCATTATTTTAACAATAATTTCATTTTAAATAAGAGGCGTATAAAGATTAACTTCAATATTTAATTAGCAAATGTTATCTAAAAATGTCATATATTCATAACCCCCACTAAATATTAATTAGTCATTAATTTAAATCCGCATCTCATATTATTCAATATAGCTGAATGTCAAAGCTACGACTACGAACCGACTCTAGACGAAGTCTGCGCCGATATCAGTGAATACACCGACTACAACACCTTTTTCCGTAAGTTCAGACAGCTTCCCAATGAATTTCCTCCCAATTAATGATAAGAGGGTACATATAATAAGTTGCGTGTAATACAACTATCCTTTATTGTATCCTTATAACAATTGATATTTGAACAGCACATTTAACCGCATATATAAAAAGAAATAAAAATGTCGAAAAATCAAAAAGGTAACGCAATCAAAAAATCTTCATAGCTACAATCAGGTTTTCGGCTAGTCCATGTTCGTTGTAGATGTTGGAAAGAGTCATGAAAGCGTCCTAGCGATATCGAAGCCACGTTTTTCTGCCGTCGGAACGTAAAATGACGTCTAGATAACGAATAAATAGGTTGAAAACAACGTAATTTTGACGTTTCACACTTATACGACGTGGTTTGGCCATAGACCTTTGCAGAGCAGGTCGTTGTAACCGCTAAATTAATGCATTTTATATTTCAATTCATTCACAGAAAAGAGTACGCGTCTCATTCAATGAAAGCGTGATTTCACACTGTAATGATTTGTATCTGCCATTCTTCCACAGGCAAGACCCTGGTGGTCGTCAACTGCAAGAACACATTCGAGGGCGTCTACCACTTCACGTACGAGTGGGATCTTGGAGGTGGTGGTATATGTGATAGCGATCGATCCAATGTCATCGCGTGTCAGGAACCCGGGTCACCTTATGTGGATAATGAGGTCTTCTATATGAATTATGGGAAGTGTCCGGAGGTGTCGACGTCGGCTAATTATCGTGAGTTGGATTAGTTCGAACAAAGCGAAACACCATTATAATAGACTTGCTGCTTGAAAGATTAAACGTCATAGTAACCTGTTTATGTAGTTAAGTGTAGGTCAAGACATCGACTACTGTTGACAGACTGGAAACTGTACCAGTTCTTTCAATTATAGTCATAGAATGCGGTTTTATGGCTGAAGAAGCTATTTCCTGTATAGATGTAATATTTTGTTACCAGAAGTTATAATTGTTTTTGTAATAAAAACAGCTTTTCTTGAAAAGGAAATACTATTACCTTTTGGACGCCTGCGAACGACTTCTTTTTTCAGCATGAAGTGTATTAACTTTTTTTAATCATATCGTTCTTTTCATAGAAATCAAGTTCCAGTGCATGGGTACATGGGAGGATGAGCTTGGCAACGTGTGGTCGGGCATGGCCGACTTGGGAGAGGACGTCTACAGGGAGCGGTTCAGATGCATGGTCAGTGAAACAGTTTCCCTATTACAGACTATACAGACCATACCAAAATGAATTCCATGACGCTCTCGTCAGGCTCTTAAATCGCGTTCATCAGAAATGAAAGTGCGCAAAGTGCCATTTTTCCATGTTTTGATAATATATTTAATGTCTTTGTACGTATCACATATATTACATACAATCATAACACATTTTTATGCATATTTTCAGTTAACGAGATATGACCAAGAAGTGAGCGATATACCGTTCGCCATATACCATATATCCATTCTTCTCTTACATATTTAATGTTTTTTGTATTTATCATATGTATTATATCTAATTATAATAACGTTGCACATTTTCAGTTGACGCGATACGATCAGGAAGTGAGCGATAACAAAAGGAAGTACGCCATGTCGTGGTGGGCCGATTGCTCCAAACTGAAGAGTCCCTACGAGGGACCAGTGCGTCTCGAAATGATGCCAGGTAGGTGGTTTATTTCAATGTTAAAATATACATTAATATAATTAAGAGAACACAATACCTTCAGACTCATTCGGCAAGACGTCGAACAGCGTCGATGGAACATCGTGATTTTGATATATACTTACGTTTTCCGGACGTCATTTTTTGTCATTGACGAAAAACAACGTCGCTTCAACGTCACGATAACGTATGACATTGCAAGGACTTCTACTATTATCGCGTCTTAGATTTAAAGACGTCTGGAAAACTTGTATATGGGAACACAAAATGCAACATGATTTCGACGTCAAAACTGAAAAAAGAATGTGATTAAGAGTTCTCTTGTCTTTAGGTCTCGTGTTTCAATAGTAACTGTTTAAACCAATTTTGATTTTTTACATTTGTTCCGGATATTTCCTTAATTTTATTGGATCCCTCTATTTCAGTGATCGGCGATTTCCAGCTCGACTACACCCAGCCCCATTGCAACTTCCCAACCAATTACAGTGGCCACTGGTATCACACCAGTGAATTCGTCTCGATATATAAATGCCACTCAATGAATTAATAAATAATACATGTGTTTTCCTGCAGTTATTGGTGGCTTTCAGCTTGACTACACCCAACCCCATTGCAACTTCCCAACCAATTACAGCGGACACTGGTACCACACCAGTGAATTCGTCTCGATATATAAATGCCACTCAATGAATTAATAAATAATACATGTGTTTTCCTGCAGTTATTGGTGGCTTTCAGCTTGACTACACCCAACCCCATTGCAACTTCCCAACCAATTACAGCGGACACTGGTACCACACCAGTGAATTCGATGTAGACGTTGATATCAACATGACGCACGTCTACTTCTTCAGCAAGATTGATCAGTTTAATTTCAAGGAAAGCTATTTCACGTGTATGATGAATAGTGGCACGAGGTATCTGGTGATTGCGCTGACCGTTGGCAAATGGTGAGTGATATAATTATTTTTTTTTCGCGACTTAACAAACAAGAATGTGTTACTTGAAATTTAATTAAATCAAATTTGAACTCATTTCATACTCTTTTACAGTTTAAATTTTGATAAAATGAAATTTTCCAACAAAATACGTATTCGGTATTTCTCCCAAAAATGAGCGAATTAATGCCAAATTAAAAATTTGATTCTAAACCTGATTCTAAAAAATAAACAAATCGGACTTCTATTAGAACTAAACATGTATAAATTGAAGCAATAAAGCTATAGCAAATTTCTTAATTGTTCCAAATATCATGTTTATTCTGAAATTGAATTTATACAATATTCTGTGTTTCAGTGAAATCGATTATGTGTGTTTTGACATGCTGCCTCGACATCATAATGTGATTCGATGGAGAATGGGTAAGCACTTTTCTAACCCAACCTCATGAACGCAAAACTCAATGTATCTATTTAATAAAACAACATTTTATATGTTTTCAGAAGTCATCCTATCATACACAACTTTGGTGGCCAAATCTACATTTATTCGAATTTTTCACCTAGAAGGCCTAGAAATTTTCGTATCAATCGCAGAAGTGCGTGACCGCGACTGATAAATGTTATATAATCATTTTAGAATATACTGTTTCTTGTTCTTCAGGGAAACCATATCGACTTACAACGGTGGAGATGGCGTTACCGAATCCTGAAGGCTACATGTTTCGACAAGCGTGTTCGTTTTATAGTTTTACGCTAGATCGAGAGGAATTCCATTGGAATTATAAAACATTTTTACGTAAGTGTACTGAAGATATTTAAAACGGATAGTCATTTTCTCGGTTTATTTAAGTATTTTTGTCCAGTGATTTTTTTTTCGTGGACATATGCAATTCAGCTTTAAATTAATCGAATCACTTAACAAAATCAGAGTTAGAAAATTTCGAGAAAAAAAGTTTATTCGTCACTACGCCAAATAAAAAGATGAATTGTATCAATCAATGACTTTTTTTACATGAAGATATATCGGAAAAAACGTTTCTTATCATAACTATCAATATAAAAAATAGACATAGTAATATTTATAGATAAATCATATATAATATAAAATCATCTTTTCCATTACAGTAAGCCCACTGACTCCCATCCCCTGTCCTATACGCGGCCGCTATTTCCTCGAGCAAAAAAAAAGGCCAAGAATCCGAGCTTTTCCGAACCTGTATCGAGGGCATGACCCAAAGACTGCGTCACATAATATCAAATATATCCAAATATATAATCTCTAACATCCTTTTTTATGTTACAGTAAACCCACCCACACCTATACCATGTCCCATACGTGGTCGCTACTTCTTTAAGCAAAAGGGTCAAGAATCCGAACTCTTCCGAACCCGTATCGAGGCATGACCGAACGCCCTCGGCACATACTATAAGATATATCAAAACATATAATCTCTAAAATCTTATATTTTATTTCAGTTAATCCGCCCACACCTATACCATGTCCCATACGCGGCCGCTACTTTTTCAAGCAAAAAGGCCAGGAATCCGAGTTATTCCGAACGCGTATCGAGGGCATGACCGAACGACCCCGTCACATGATCGATTGTCGGCATTATGTGACGGAGATGAAAGCGTGCGATGAGAATCCGAGTAAATTGATGATTGATGCGGAATACTGTGAGACTGTGGATCATACCGGAAGGCCCGTGGGCGAATATGGTAGGAATGATATTTTGATAACAATTATAGTGATCACTAATTTGTCCGATGGGCGAATATGGTAGGGGATACATATTTAAATGATTATCACATATCGCCCATTTGCTTAGGGGCAAAGAAACATACAGTGGCGCGCATTCCTTACCATACACTCTTTTTGTGTTTAGCGTTTAACTTTTAAGGGTTTTACAAGAACAGAATATAGCGTTTCATGTTTAGCGACTGTATGTTCTCTGAATTTGCCCATATCAAATGTGGGAGCCCTTATACCTAACAACTTATTTTGTTGGTTTTAGTAGAACAAATATTTATTTGTCACGTTGTTGATCACTACATTGTCACTACGCGAAAATAGACAGATATATATGACAAAAAATAATCACAAAAATGATTATATTTGCTGAATAAATCTGATGCGGATAACCGACTTTTCAGACTGATTAATTACATTTTGGCACAACCATTATAACTGTATAATAATTCATACAATATTCGGGCAGTATCTTTATTCTCATTTTCTTCTTCAGACATGCCTGACTGGGAGCTGACGTGCATCGGGCACTGGGACGAAGACTGGAATTCCTACATGATCACGTGGGATCCCGAGGACGCCATGTCCGCATTCAGATGCTGGGTGAGACTTCATATTTTTAATTCCTTATTTTGTATGTTATATTGTTTCATTCTCTTCAAATTACATAGTTCTATGCATAACATATCCATCTGTATATATCAACCTTTAAACAAAACGTCATGTAACCTTTAATAGAAGTTAACCCTGCAAAAAGTCTGGAAGTTTCGTGCAGTCTATCTCAAAGTTACAACTAAAAATGCCATGAGCCTGAAATTGTACACTCTAATACGACGAAATAACGGTCACGCACTCGAGCTCATTAGACAATCATTATATATTCCCATTTTGATACACAGAACTACGAGCGGCTCGACTGGCGCCACATCGTCATGTCTCGTAGCACGGCGGCCGCCTGTGCACCGACGCAGACATCGCGCAGCTTCGACCCCGCGGAGGGAGGAAGCCTGGCGCTCGAGCTGGAGGAGAGCGAACGGCTATGTGAGTATATATGAATCCATTTTTTATATTTTATTTTTATTGAGTAAGATATTTTGAGGTACTCAGTTTTTTTTTCTCAGATTTTTATTACTACGTATTATGATTTATTGTCATGCCACATGTTTGTATATTTTTTCATATAATCATATAAAACTCACCACTAGGCTCTATGTGAGTATATTCTCAGTTTACTCTCACGCTTAAGCGTCATTGACACCTAGTCGACATCAAGTGAGAGAGAGTGCTCAAATATGTGGGATGCACTCAACAAACATTTAAATGAACGTATTCATTTATTTTCTTGATAACTCAATATATGAGGCGCGCGATAAGAAACGTGTAGTTGACGTTTATTTCGCACGCAAAAATGTTAATGTTATAAACGTTTGTATGAAATGTTTTGCAACAATGTATATTCAAGGCCATTTTAAAGATATTTGTTCAACCATCATTAATAAAGGATAACACCCTCTGAAAAAGGTCATACATGTACATTAAAAAATAACATTTATTTAGTTTGTTTCAATTGCTCATGAATGGTTGAAAAAGTGCTGGGCTGAGATTTTAAAGTTAAAACTTGATCATTATGCAATCACTTAATCAACATAAATTTACACAGCAAACAATTTTTGTGACAAAATAACCTTATGTTCTTATCATTTAAATGTTACATTCATATTTGTTATAGATGACGATTGCTCCATGCAGTACATAGACGGTGATCCCTGGTTATCGCCCATTCTGGAAAGTGACATTATCTTCACTGGGTCATCAGCTCAAACTCTTTCATTCAGCTTGTGGACTTTAGCGTTATTGATAACGATAGCACATGGACTTCGAATCTTGCAATCATGACATGGGTGTTTGTTGGTTTGTGTTATGTGCTTAAGAAATGTATATAGAATATATGTGTCAAGTTAATTACGGTCGATAGTGTTTCTAAAGTGTTATCTTTAAAAAAAAAGTGAAATGTTATTGTAGACAACTCATTTGAGCAAAATATATACTGCCTTCATAATTTTACATCTTGTGATATTGTATTCGATAATAACGAAACTCGATAAGGATACGAAGTGACTTTTCGATTCTGAAAATGTTCGAAAGGGGACCGAAATTGGTGGGACCGCATTGCCGAATACTCGATAATTCTTACCAAAACCGAATGCTTTGCCATAAACAAAGGTGGTTTATGTTAGTTGCTATCTATTCGATATAAATAAATTTTGTAGAATCTGTCTAATAAATTTCATACATCAATATGTTTAGTTCGTAGAAATCCATGAATCATTATTTGCCTTGTTTCTTGAAATTCACAATGAGAAACGTCCTTAAATGGGAAAACGTATAGCGCCAATGTATTAAAAATTTTGTTTTGTGATAAATTAGCTTTCAAAAGAATGAACATTTAACATTGCTTTGCATTTGTAAATAATGTCATCATTGTATTTTTATGTATGCATACTATTTTTAATAAATTGATAAATCATATGAGAAGTTATTTATCGGCTGATGGTGATATCAAGTCAAAACACTTTCGGTCATTTAGTCCCCAGATGGAACTCTTTATTTTGCGGAATATATTATGACGGTATACGGTCAAAAGTTCCTTGGACAAAAAGTCCCCGAACATAATTTCACCGATTTCGGCAATTACATAGGACATAAAGTCCTTTGTGATATGATAAGTAATTTTAGATAACGATTAATTATCATTCAAGAATTTTAAACCTAAAGATTACACATAAAAAGGAACATATCTAAATTCAATATTTTACCAGGAACTTCATGTTCTTTGTTGACCATATTTTTTAGGTCAAGGAACTTTTTGACCGAGATACCGACGTAAAACAATGCCAAACCCAAAAGGACAAAAGTACTCGAATTTGGCTAATAGACCACAAAGTATCCGATAATTTGAAACATATTTGAAACATATCCTCTGCCTTATCAAATATATCGAGAATATATTGTCAAACGTCACTTATATAATTCCGTATCTTTTAAGCATTATCATATAATCATGCTAATTATTAATCTTTAAAACAGTTTACGTATATGATAAAGCTTAAATGTCTAAACATTTCTTTTTTATCATATGGCGTTTGATGAATAATCATATAATCATGCTTATTATTAATCTTTAAAACAGTTTGTGTATATGATAAAACCTAAATAACTTTTCATACTCATAAATATAGCTATGGTGCTTAGAATAGTTTATTGAACTCGTAATTAACATTGTACATGAAACCCTGATGAAGAGAGCATCTCTCGAAAATTTGGAAATAAACTTTTTAAAGCACTATAACTCTATTTATGAATATATAAATAAACTATTTTAAGCACTATAACTATATTTATGAGTATAGAAAGTGATTTGAATGAAGTGCTACAGGACAATAAACAAATATTTGATGATTAAACCTAAATGTCTTAACATTTTTTACGGTGTTTGATGGTGTTTGGGCCGACGTCGAAAATTTCAAAATAACTCAAACGATTTACAATTTGCTTCTTCATCCTTTTTATTTAATCATAGGAAAACAAGAATGGAACTCTTGAAAATACTGTTGTTTATTTTCCTTTCCATGGCAATACAACATATATTTAGTAATAATTTTGACATTATGATAAAGAATGTGTCTTGTGATGTTCATTTGGTATCTGTTTATATGTGGACATCAAATTTTGATATATGTCAAATTTATTCCATTAAGAATCTATCCGACGAATCTTATTCCCTTCGAGAGTCCTATGCGTTTGGTTAGGATTTCTTTTACTATTTTATTACTATTTGATATGAATATATATACAGATCATTGGTATGCATTAGTTCGATGGTTAAGACCACAATAAATATCCTATCTTAGTGTGTGAATAAGAACAAAGGGGTTTGTAGGTATTTGCAACCCCAATACCGGAAAGCAAAACATTTTGTATTAGGGTCCCGATACCCGATGTGAGGTAATCAAAACCCAAGTTACAAAAAAAATAATTGTCAACAGGTGATGTTAATTGTGGTTCACAATTGTTCATTGTAAAGTCATATTATTTTATAAAGCAAATATTAATTAAATTTAAACACTGGTTAAGCATGGATAACGACGATTTCGAAACCATCTGGCTGACTATGCGTCCGCATAAAATGCCAAGAGATATAATACACGTCGCGGTTGCCTGCATCTACCACCCACCCCATGCAAACCATAAGGAATTGAAGCAACACCTCTGCAAAGGATTCGACACGATCCTATCTAAACATCCTGGTGCTGGAATAGCTGCGATTGGCGACTTCAACAGATTCCCTGATGCATGTTTTGCAGCACATTACGGGTTAAAGCAGATAGTCAAGGTCCCAACACGAGAGACTCGAACCTTGGATAAGTGTTTTACAAATATGGGCACATTCTACGACAAACCTGAAATACGTTCCCAGTTGGGCAAGTCAGATCATTTCTCAGTTTTGATCACACCAAATCAAACAATTCATAACGACCTAGGCACGGTCAAGAAGCGCACCACTCTCATTCAAGGAAAAAATGAAAAGGCCTTATTTGTCCACCGCCTCAAAAACACCGACTGGTCTACATTATATACCAAACAATCATGTGAAGATCAATATCGTGTTTTTGATAGGATAATGGCAGATTTGATTGACTCGTGTTGTCCAATAAAAGAGGTCACCTATCATACCAAAGACAAACCCTGGGTCACGGAACAATTCAGGGACTTAATTACCAGACGACAACACGCCCTACTTTCAGGAAATCAGGCTGAGTATAGGAAACTTCGAAACATCATAAATCGCTTGTCAAAACGTCTCAAACCCAGATTCTACAACTCTAAGGTGAAAAGCCTAAAAGTGTCCGATTCTCGCAAATGGTGGAAAAACGTAAAAAGCATCGTGGGTATGAATAAAGCATCAGGCCCAGACACCATCAGACACGTACCCTCAAAATGGAAAATCGCAAATATATGCCCGTTACCGAAACGGAACCCTCCAAAAGTGATTGAAAAGGATATCCGACCTATTTCTCTTACACCCCTCCTCGCCAAAGAACACGAACGCTTCGTCGCAAAATGGGTAAAAAGCGAAATAAAGGAAAAGGACACCTTGCAATACGGAAACCGCGCCAAAGTCTCTACGACGCATCTCCTTATCGATCTTGTTCATCATTGGGCAAAGGTGACGGAAAGAGTGAAAGGCAGTGTATATTGACTTTACGAAAGCCTTCGATAAAATAGACCACGCGATTATCATGCGAAAGTACAAGAAGGACGGCGTTCACCCTTCTCTCCTCCGGTGGCTTACTAGTTTCCTATGCGAACGGAAACAGCGCGTAGGAAACGGACAAAACGTATCGTCATTAGCAACGCTCAACGGAGCTGTTCCACAGGGTGCCATACTCGGGTTGGAAGCATTCTGTCAAATGATCTGGGATATGAAGGCGTCCCTTCCCATCTATAAGTTCGTAGATGACTCGACCCTGTACGAAATCTTGACCAAAAACCAGGAAAATCGACATCTCCAGGCAGCTATGGATGAAACCGTCAGATGGACTAAGGAAAATGGTATGGTTTTGAACCCTACTAAAACCTACGAAATGGTTTTTACGGGCCGTAAAACCGACGTCGTCCCCCCTATCACCATAAGCTCGTAGGTGTATACATACAATCGGACCTAAAGTGGGACAAGCATGTCAGTTACATGGTATCAAAAGCTGCGAAAAAACTGCATTTTCTGTCAATTCTCGAAAAATCGCATTTGAGCTGCAAGGACCTTGTGAACTTCTATGTAACAATAATTCGATCTCAGCTTGAATACGCAGTCCCTGTTTTTGCAACATCTCTTACCCAATGATTGATTGAAAAGATAGAATCGATCCAAAAACGTGCAATGTTTATTATTTTTCCAGGTCACGAATACACCCAGGCACTGAAAATGGCAAACATTGAATCTTTAGAACATCGTAGACTTATGATATGCAAAGCATTTTTTCAGAAAATACAAAATAGCGACAGCGTTTTATCGTACTTATCACAGAAACAGAGACAAAACCGTTACAGTTTGAGAAAAGTGTTGAAATTCGAAAAAACTAAATGTAAAACAAGCCGTTTTAAGAACACATTCATCCCATATTCTCTATATAACTTTCAGTGATTTGATATCAGTATTGTATCGTAGTTGTATTATTTTCTAGTCATATAAATGTTTTTCGTATTTGACATATTACGTATAATGTATTTTATCTATGTACCAATTCAATAAGATTAATGTTATATGTA
>LQRL01156688.1:5700-20827 GCA_001703475.1 Hydroides elegans
CATATGTTGTTTATTATAAAACATGTATATCTTAACTCAAAATGAACCTTAAATGGTGCATAGAATACTACATTATAATGAACGAAGGGTACCCCACGACACATTTTTTCAAAAAGTTGCTAAATCACCTTAAAACAACATTACAAGTATGAACAGCAACAAAATGATGGATTTTGAACATTATTATTTTGCAAAAAGGTGTTCCCTTTTTCCAAGCCAGCTGGGCTGTTCCTCCTTTTCTAGCCAGCTTGGAACAGGAAAGGAACACTTTTTGCGAAAATTGAAATGTTGAATATATCCAAAATACCTATCATATATTGCAAATTACAGTTTATTATACAATTGCAAAGAGGTTTAATCAAGTTTGAAATAATTGTTCTCAATATTTATTACGAAAATGAGGAAATTCTCAAAATAGGTGTTCCTCAATCTGCTGAAATCTCCAAGCTAGAATGAATTTGCTCAAAATCTCCCAAGCCAGCTGGAATTTGGTGGGGAACAGCTTTTTTGGGGAACAGCTCGTGGGGTACTCTTCATGAACTGAACTACAGTAACTGAATTTAACGTCAAGTGCATAAAGTGAAGGTTAATTTTGATATCAATTTGTCACTGCTGTATATTAGCTAACTACGCTTGACGTTTAATATACTAGAACATTAACCTTCGAATGAATTTTTACATCACCTGTTTACATTACAATGACATCTTATTGTATGAGTTTAAATAAGTCAAGGAAAAACATTGCGTATTAACATCTTGGCTTACGCCACGTAAATATATCTTCACTTTTTGAACCTGAATACATATACCGGTATGTTCCTGATTAGAAACAATAATATATTTTCAATTGAATCCTAATATATTTCAATCTACTCACAAATAACTAAATCAATTCTCATACCATAATTATATAACGATTCTGATCTTCTTATTAGGCCTATAATATTTATTAAATGCTTAATCGCAGTAATATGCATTCAATTGCAATTCATTATACTCACTGTATGTAATTGGGCGATCGAGACACCGATTCTTATCAATAGTTTAATTACATCATAATTATATAGCAATTATGTTCAAGATTTTATTTATTTTATTTATTTTTTTTATTCACTCGAAATATATGTAATTGCAATTCATAATTAATTAATACTCACTGTCATTGGGCGGCGGAGAGACAAGTACTGTCCGTTCACACAGCTCCTCTGCCATCATGTGCAATCTCTTGTAGTCAGCCATTTTTTATCTTCACTTTAATTTTTCTTTCAATATATCCGTAT
Source organism: Hydroides elegans (assembly GCA_001703475.1). Classification (NCBI taxonomy): domain Eukaryota; kingdom Metazoa; phylum Annelida; class Polychaeta; order Sabellida; family Serpulidae; genus Hydroides; species Hydroides elegans. The sequence continues at coordinate 6,981 of LQRL01156688.1, forward strand.
AGAAGTGCTTGTTTTATTTCATCCTTTTAGAGTCTTCGAATTTGAGGATCATCAATTTACTATCTTGTGATGACTATTATTTCAGGTTTATCTGTATACGGTTTAAGTATAACGGTACATATCCTTTGAGATCGCTTTTCTTTCAAGTTTATCCGAACTAATTTCTTGTTTTAAGGCATAAGTTATATCCTTTGAGATTCAGCGTTTTATATCTGGTTCCGTCACGTGTTTAACTCACTGTTGGCATACTCGCTATTATCTTAATTAGCAAGATCTAGTCAAGAAAAACGGCAAGCCAGTTAAATTAAAATCTATTTCGATATTTCTCTAATTATTTATTATCGTGAGTAGCTAATTATATTAACATTTACTTCAAACTCAACAATTCATACCACGTTATCCATGGTAATGCTTCACACTTTTACCATTTTTCTTAGAAGTGTCATATCCAGATTTAATTAATATACATCATTAGCCATATGATTATGTGCCTGCTGACCAATTAGAGCGAATCCGCTGAGAATTTATCCATAAAGGTGATAAATACTTAAAAGCTATGCAAATGTTTGCGCAATTGTGGATGGCTAAATAAGTTATCCCGTGTGACCAGAATGTCATTGAATATTTTCAGAAATTAAGGTTATTATTTTTTATAAATATCAAATATATCTAAAATAGCTATTGTCCAATTGTGTGCCGCGTGATTATGAATAAATTAGATAATTAACTAGCTCTAAGTAATATATTTAAAAACGATACATTGGTTTCACTGAATTGCGAATCTATTTAGCCTAATCTAGGTTGTGTCACGTGATATATATTTCGTATCCATATATCAGTAGATGCAATCATCTAAATCATCATTTTAAGTAATAAATAGTAATAAGTAGTATTTCCAGGTGGTATCGCTATATGGTTTCATCGAATAATGAATGTTGCTTATCCATATCAGTAGGTTTACTCCTATAAAGTCTTGCTATTATGCACAATTATTCCAAATGGAGATTTCCTCTTCCAGATTGAGGACAGATCAGCTCTCCCTCTCGCTGCAATGGGATCTGCAATTTTAAAAAAAGAGAACAACTATTATGATTTTAAGCGGATTACTTTACGTGTTTTTGATGGCTTTTGATTGCCAAAAATAGCAATGTAAAAACCAAAGGCAAATCTTTGTTTATGATTATGTATAAATTTATTCTTGATCAGTTTACTTTTTTAATTGCTTAAGTTTGCCAAAAATAGCAACGTAAAAACGATTTTTATAATGATGTTTATATGTGCACTCGTGCTTATTTATAGTAAAATTCACCAAATAAAAGCAAATAAACATAAATATGTATTCGCAACATGGATATATCAAACCTATTATGTATAGATAAATCAAATTTACAAGTGACATACATATCTAAATCCCAAATTCTAATAAAACAATGTATTCAATTTATGTTTACGTTTATTTTAAACATATTAGGTGCAATAACAGCGATGAATTTGGTCCATAACTTATCATAAGCGTTAAATCCATACGTGCGTTGAATCTTTGTTGTTTGATATTGAACAGGAGAACCGAACGATATGTCGTTGGAAATTGAATAATTCTGCCTTGATGACATCGACATTATTGTCCAAAAATGGTGTTTAAACGTAAGGCCGTGTTCACGCAAACGAAAAAGCTCGGAAAATAGCACGAAACCCGATATTTTCGAAAGCCACATTTGTATAAAAACATAGCAGTTAATCCCCTCTGTTCACGCAACAATTTAGGATATTTTTTTGCGTGAACACGCCTTAAGGCTAGCTTTAAAACATACTTAATGAATCTCATCAGCATGATATTTTGTTATTTTCATTATTTTAAGTGGTAATTAATTTTTGGCTGCAATCAAAATATGTATGTCTATTACATGGTTGAAGCAATTTGCAGGGCAATATCACTTTTGGAATTCCCGGCAATGGCGGCCATACATATTTCCGATATTTGACAATATATTTCATGTATTAAAAGGATTGAAATCCTCAATGTCCATAACAACATGGATATTGACCCTCGGGATAGGAAAAAGTAATGTCCGCGCCCTTCGGGCTTGGGCATTACCATTTCCTTCCCTCGGGTCAATAACCATGTTGATATGAACCCTTCGTGAATTATTCGTATTGTATAAAACACATGCAAAGCGTCCACGTTAGCCAAATAAAAAATTCTTAAATATTCATTTCCATTTTTTTCAGATTTCTGTCATAACATTTGTTATTGTCGTTAATTTATTCAATCATTACACAATCATGCATACCCATCAACCTTCCCTCAAAGAGATTTCATAGCAACGATAAATATGTAAATGAACAGTTAATTTTACCAAATCGATCGTAACACACACCTGACTCAAAAACAGAAACACACTTTCGTTCCAATATTTATCATCTTGTTTACTAAAATTAATCGGACGTGCATCGCATTTCGAATATATTTCTAAAGCAAAACAAAATTCATTCAAACTCATATTTTACAAAGAGAAATAATGTCGCAATCATCCGTGCTTGAGGTTTGGAAACATGAACAAGCTATTTCTTTCGCTAAAATACATATATATATATTAATCGAACTCGAATTGATGACCCAAAAACGCACATGTGATCAAAATTGGTTTGATTGGCCGACTTCGAGTTTAAATAGAAACATGTTGAATGCATTAATATAATTATTCATTAATTGAAAATTGATACTTATATGTGGGTCATATATAATGAAGATTTGGCTTATTTAAATCAATAAAATGTTTTTCATCTTGTCTCATCACAATCGTGACATAATTATACACACAAAAATATTAAATATGACATAGGCCTATATTTGCATGTATGTCATCGATTGATATATTCGACAAAAATATCAATTTCTTAGGTAATTCTCGTGCAATGTAAAAAAAAGTGGGGGAATTTTTGAAGGTCAAATATTGTTATGTCTCAAAATAAATCCTTTAACGTACAAAATGTGTACGTGATATAATATGAATACCAATTAAAATTTGGTAGATTCCATCAATTCAGCTTTTCGAAAAATCAAAAACAATTTCACCCAAAATTAAGTGATCTACGCTAAAATTCAAGGGTGCCTTATATAAATGAGTGTTTAAAATCGCCAGTTCCGATTTTCAGTTGCGAATCCTTAACAGGGACCAGAAAATGTTCCTGTTGATCCATGTCATTTTTGGGGTCGCGGGTTCGATCCCCGTTAGTCACAAACATATTTTTCGTTTGTCCCCCAGCGGGCCTCGTGTTTTATATTCAAACTTAATTTATAAGTAAACGAAGACTCTTTTGCTGTCGAATCGCTTGAAAGTAGGTCATTTCAGATTAAAATCAAACACTGATTTATGCAAACTTACTCTCAACCAGATTTTTATTTTAAAAAAACATCATATCAGTTACGTAATTGCATATGTTTTGGGATGTACTGATTTCATCGATTTGAAAAAAAAACATGTATTTTCACGAGCATTCGAAAAGTTATGTGAAGGAAGCTCGTTCTTTTTTTTCAAAATAGCCTAACATTTCATTTTACATTGATCTTTATTTTATAAAAAAATGTTGTAATAAACATGTTTATTGTGTAAAAGGCTATTATTAGAATATTCTAATTAAAATAATTATTGGTGTTTTAAATACCCTAAATTAAGTTCCAGAAAACATTAATAAGACAAATGCAGTGTACTACGAATGTAAGCTTCATTAAACATACAAAAAAAAAAACTGCACGATAAAATTCATTTATTAATGAAAAGTAACTTACTCTTGGTAGTTCCTAAAAAATATCCTATTAATATATTAATTTATATATAATCAATTCTACAAATTTTAAAAGGGTGCGATACTTTTTTTTCATCCAATGTCATTCCGATGATTTTTCTGTTATAAGCAAACGTATTTTTGAAATCTGATACACTATTCACAACTGTTTGCACAATACGAGAATCCTCCAATTATTGCTAACACGTTAAGCTAGATTTTGTAATTTATGTTTACATTATGTGTTTCAAGTGTTTCGATTTAAAGTCAACTGTGCACGAGTTTGCTACTTTTGTATTCACAGTTTTACGACAAAAATATCCATTCACAGAAAAAATATTTCTGAATGTATTAACTGGTATCTAATAAATTCTTGACATAAATGACACATTTATCTAAACACGTAGAACTCTATGATATATATCAAGGGTGACATGTCAATTTATAATCAATTTATGCAAAATCACGTTTATTTAGTAAATCACGCGAAAACCTTTTTTTGCATAGCAACCCGCATTTTGGCAACAGAATATACCTCGATGCGTCTTGATTTATATCCGCGCATCTTTAACACCTCAACCCCGATTGGGAACACTTTGCAAAACGATTAACAAAACGTTATTTCAGGGAATAAATGACGTCGTCGCAACGTCGTGATGTCATTGCTAGGAAGAATGAAGCTTCTGTAAAATTGCATTTAGATGGAATGATGCGAACACTTCCGTCAAATAATAAAACAAGCTTGCATCGCCGCGCCTTTTATACCCTATGTCAAGTTGAAGCAATGAAACGTATTAACATTTGATAAATTATACATAATGTTAATCCTCGAAATGCATTTGACGTTATTGATACTTTATACATATGCATGTAGAATTGTCATTGTATACCAGTGCAAGTAAATTGACATTTGAAATTTAAGCTCTTATAAACCTAAAACCAACGTTAAGCAGCGTATTACTGTGCATCATTCCATACAAAGTAGGACATTTGTGCCAATAAAGGTTAAATGCGTGTTTCTCCCTTAAGTTTCACATGACAGTTATTCGAAACGTTTGCTTATTTATAATCGCGATCTCTATATAAACAATGCTGGTCTGTATACTTTTCCTTACGAAATAGTGTCTTGTTACAGGCTATCGTGTTCTATTTTCGATCTAGATTAATCCAAAAGTCCTGGACTGGACAAAAGTTATTTTCCGCTTACGCAATTAAATCCCTTTGTCAATGCATGACATAAGTAAAGATTTCTTTTCAAGACTTTGTCCTGCGAGTTAAGACGTAAATGGCATATCATTTTGCTTTTTGTTATCGAAAGGTTTGTATTGCATAATAGCTTTAGTTATAGTTCAAAGGGACTTAATCGTAAGAAAGCTTTGATAATGCATCCTTTAACTAGGTTTATACTCATAGTCAGATGTGTCTAGATTTGCCTCTGGTCAAATTATGTATTTTATTTATATCTCAGGTTGACACTTTGTGCTCTATACATTGGGAGTGCATATCTGAGCTCCACCTATTTAAACGGTACAAACATAAAGCCGTGGTTACATTTACATTTTAACTTTTCTCGTGCTTTACAATTCATTTCGTATGGGAAACTCCAAACCATTGTTGTATTTTGATCAAGAATCAAATAGGACGATAGAACTTAGACAATAGAAAGGTCAGGAAATGTTTCATCTCGTTGGCATCCTTATTATTGGCAGCCAAAAATAGCATTAATTCGCAATGCAACTATATACTCTGCTTTTCATTGCATTTAACTGCTATGTAAAGGTGATTTGGACTTCAAACTGGGGGCATTTAGGGACGGACACATCCCGTTACTGTGTTATTCATTACACTATATACATACATTGATGTCGACCTAATTATATTAAGAGGGTTGTAAGGATCATCGCTAGGACGCATGTCCTTTGATACAATAAATCAAGGAGAGTGTTACCTAGAATACAAAGACGGGTGTTTTGAATAAATATACAATATATAGTCAATCAAGTAGGCCACACTCCAGTTTAGCCATTACTTTCGCAATGTTTTTCAATATTTTTATATGTTCATGAAATCGCAAGGAGCAATATGTATCGCTACGTTAATATAAACGCATTCTTATTCAAGATGAGTCCAAATAATATCCATATCAACCATAAGCAGCATTTTTGAGAACAGCTACGGCAAGAAGTTGCCATGTGATAAACCAATCGCAAGATGTTTAGAAACGATAAACAAAATTGATATGTAGTTCTGTTATGCAAGAAGCCCTTCGTGGTTCCCAAATCAGTTCCCTAATAGAATGACCAGGCTCTCCTTGGCTCGCTACTCTATTATGAGAAATTCAGTCGTATCGCAAGCGTTATTTATTCGAACGTGAATTCGTGTAATTAGGCTATGATCGCTGGTGAGTCTGGCTGCATCATTAAGGGCAAGCATGCACCATCTAATGCAATATACATACATCCATAAAGTTATGCATTGGGCCGAAAATAGGGTCAAATATTTAATGACCTTGAATTTTGAAGAGCGATATTGGATAAAGTGTAAGTCTCCCATTTCGTTCGATGCAATCGATGTTTTCCCAGCTAATTTACGAAAGGAAGTGTATCATTATTAATGAACCAAAGTCAAAGTCAACTCAAAGTCAAGCTTAATTCCTCTATAAGGGCCTGGTCGTGGTCGAAATGTTCTTGCCTATATGCCTATCAAACCCTGTCTTTCAACGTTTTCCAACATACTTGTATTATTGGAAACCAAGACTTGCTTTAAAAAAAACGCAACGAACGTTTAGGTAGATTTTTTTTTCAGTTTCCCCTAAAAATACATTGGAAGACTTGTTTCTGCCGTTTATTTTTTCCGCACAGCACATGAATATGGCGCGACATAGGTATTAGCACTGCTCAACCATAACTCACTACTGAACGCAATACCCATTTTAATCACCCAATTAACCGGGGTTACCCGGACCTCGAACAAATGTTATTGGACAGATTTATTTTTTCCGCCTACTCCATTAGACCAAAGACATTAAGTTTCAGGGGTACAGTGATATATGAGGCCGAGGTTACACAGAGCTTTTTTAAAAAGCTAGCAGTTATTCACGCGAGCTTTTCTAGTGGTTACACTTGAGCAAAAAGAAGCGAAAAGGCTTAACAATCGAAGTTTTCTCCCGTTTCCCTCCAGTGTTTCCCAAGGAATTTAGCGACACATCCAAACGAAGTTCATTATTGTTAAATTCGCGTTTAAAAAAGCCCCGTTTTTTTTCACTAGCAGTTTTCCCGCTGGCTTTTTCCTCTGTGTTATAGCAAGATTGACGTGAAACAACGCATTGTAACCACTCTTGACTGAAAAAAGCTCGCGTGAAAAACAGCTGCTGCGTTGTTTGACATGAGTTTTTATAAAGAAAATAGAGAAGACTAATCTCCGACGTGAAAAACAGCTTACTCTGTGTAACGGCGGCCTAAAGGGTCAATGGAAGCTTTTTCTAGCGTCTCTACCGTTCTAGCCTGTCTTCCCATGCATTCCAAATGGGAACCAAAAAGAATTGCTTTTGAAAATCAATGATCGTTTATGTACAATTTTTAGTTTCCAATAGGGATTATACATAGAGAACATAGATCGGTCGGGGAATCAAACAAGAAAAAGCTTCCAAAGTTACTAAGCCCCAACGATTTACGCACATAAAGAAACTTTCAATTTCAAAATTCAAGTATGGCTTATCCAGATTTTCAATTCATAATCTACTACATACAGGAAATCAAATCGTAAAATCAGACCAGATATGACCTTATTCAATTCCAACTGAATGAGGAAATTAGAAGTAGGTGACCACCAGGAGAATCCGGGTCAAAAGACTCCAATCAAAAAGTTTCCAGCCATAAGGTCTCCAAAAATGACAGCATGTGCCAAAAAGTCTCCAGCCAAAAAGTTTCGGGCAATGACACTGAAACATTTTAGCCAGAGACTTTTTGGGCGGATACCGACCACCAGATTTACCCTGAGAGAGCAAAGCTCGATGTCGCTACAACATCAATAAAGGCAATGTTATATCGCGCCGTATAAAGGTTCTGTTTGGTATCGCATCCCTAGAAAATGTCCTTTCAGTACCAGCTAGTTATAACTTTGCAAACCTAACGGCAGACCAAATTGTCATATCTCATCCAAAGATATGAAAATGAGCCTATACGTAACATTTTAGCGGTGCTTTGATAGATGATCTTCTCATATTCAAACTATTATCATGTACTCATTTCGTAAAAGTCAGGCGCGGATCCAGGTAGAAATTAACCGGACGCCAATATTTATACATAGTAAAACCAAACCGGGGTATTTAGGTTTAGTTTTGTTTTTGCATAGAAGAGCAAGAAGGGGCCAATGGAAACCACTTCTGAATCGGAGCCTTAAAGTCTTTTTTTTCTGTATTTTGTCCCTACCCATACATCACAGGCCCTGCCATGTTCACCGTTTTTTACATGTTCTACTTTACTCTGAAGCCCAATCATGGGTATGTAAAAGCACCATTAAGAGGACCCCATACATCTCCATACGACATCATTCAATCAAAATGAACATCGCACAAAAGCGAATTTAAAAACACAAAAAGGGAAAAAGTAGAAAGGAAGAAGGCCATAGCATTTGATGCTTGATTAGGTGACTGATTAGAGATTTTCGTTGGTTTGATTTGCTTATTTGGCGCTGTTGCCCGCGTTTCTTATTTCGCATGCGTTTATGTGTGTATGGATTTGCGTTTATGTGTTTGTGTTCTAATAGGCACGTGAATTTGGAATCTATCGCATTTCTCTAACCTCTCATACGTTTAAAGTTTGTGTTCGCGCGTTTATGCGTTCACGTTTTCGCGTTGATATGCTCGGGATATGTTTATGTATACGTATCATATTTTAATAATGCGAGTTAGATATAATTTGCAACGAGCTCCGTTTTTACAGCGTAAATAGTTCAAATATGGTCTCACTTCTTTAACGTATATTCATATACATGTATGTTACTTTCTTTAATAGGCAGCTTATTTGCACTTTTATTTAATTATATTATTAGCCATCTGAGAAACACGACACAACTCTAATAAATTGAAGCCAACGGAACGATATCGAAGAAGTTTTTTTTTACTATTCTTACACCTGATTACTCTTTATAATAATCTTTGCCTTAAATCAGTATCATTCATTGATAAGAAACAGGTAATCTTTGGTCCAAATATATTTTTTCATATCATGTAATTTTACTAAGGTTGCAAATTGAAACACAATTATACAATCTTATATATGAACCGTCTCCTAATTCAGAATGCTTAAATCAATTTGACCTTCTTTCATTTCTTTTTGTTAGTTAAAGCATTCACCGGATTATTATTACAACAACGAATTTATTATTAAACCATTACTTTTAATAACCCATCATATACATCATATAGACCTGCATTGTACCTCATAGAGCAACAAATAAACTCTTATTGATCTTTGTATAGTTCATATTGTAACAGTTATGTGGTAATAGACATTACCAAATAGTTCTCCTTTGCAAGTCTATAAATATTAATATATTTAAAGCGATGGTTTAGAAAATAGGTAATTGAATAGTATAGAATAAACTCACATTATTGTCAGTTTAAATTATCATAGCACACTAGTTTGACAAAAACACTTTTCATGCAAAATACATATTCTTTCGTCCATGTTTGGCGTAGCGGTGAAAAGGTGTTCCAATTTGATTGCTGGAAAATGTCGTTCATAAACGCCAAGAATGGACTCTTTATAAGATTTGAAGAAATTTATTTTAGAAATCCTTAAAAAGCTCAGAACTATCAATGTTAACTCGGTTGAAATAATTATCCATAAGTTTACAATTAGTGACAAAACTTTCCTAAGTCAGCTTAATTATACATATCAGTTTACTGAAATATCAGATAAATAGATATCAAATTTTAGTCGAAAAATAAATACAATTTTCCGTCACAAAAGTTGAAAAGAATGAATATATCTAATCCATAATTATCAAGTTCCGAAAATAGCCAAGTGCACATCCCTGATATATACTATACATGTACATGTATTTCATTGAATAAGGAAAGACATGGATTGTCTTGGTATCATTTCAAAACGAAGCTATGTTGAGACTTCTTGCATGGAATCCAATGAGTAAAACACTTATGATTTAGTAAAAAGTCTCATAATTTCGATAATTTACTCAGCTGCTCCTCGTATGGCCCTGATACAATCTGACACTACTGAAAATAATTTATTAGGTTTGTAAGAACCGTTATATAATCCGGTTATTTCCTTTTCTTAATCGAGGGTTGTCTGCATGTGCAAGTGTTATCTAGCCATCCACAGCACTACGAAACAAGGATAATCATGAAAGTGCGCCCAGGACCGAAAGTCCCGTCCTTTGTCATACACAATGTTGGCATTTTTCTGAGGAAATGATTTCTAATCGCAATCATTGAATGTTTGCGAGTGTCAGTTTGCTAATAGCATTCTAGCTGCTTTTGACGTGGTAACAGCTCAGATTATTTGCAACAATGTAGATGCTTCAGGAGCTCATCTGAAGTTCTTGTAAGCAGCACAATAACAATACAATGCTGGGAAATAATTGTAAAAAAAAAACAATTACATGTTATTGCTACACTTTCTTTATCAATCCATCTCAATGAAATGTGCAAGTAACATGAATAAGGTTAGGCAAATTGATTCAACGTATATTGCTTACATTGCTTCGACATTCCAATTAGAAATGGAAATTTATACAAATAATCAATTGCTTTAGGATCATGTATCGGTAAATATTTACTTGAAACAGTTGGGTCACAACGTTACAGCACACAATATGTTGCAATGACCTTTATCATTTACCGATAATTAAATATATGTGTGAAAACACAATAAGGATGGATGGGTGACTTGGGTAAAGGGTGAAGAACGAAAACAGTCGTTGATAATAATACTGAACGAGACAGAAATGAAAAGGATGAAGGAAAAAAAACAAGATTTGAAGGAAAACTTACATGTGAAGAGAGTATTTTCTTATTTATGCTAAAATTAAAGATTTCCGTGCGCCCGTTGACGTCTCGAAAGATAAAGGACCTAGCGCCGTGGTTGCGTCAGACAAATGTAAGAAGTAATTTCATCCGATGTCAGGGCATACAAATACAACCTTCGTGTAGACCGGTATCAGAATGTCAGCATGTCCGAAAGTAACGTCTTAAGAATGATAAACGTGACCGGATTATCTAGATTGCTATTGTTCATTATCTCTCACACGTGAACCATTAACTAATAACCATATAATTGTTTACAATAACATGTCCAGCTTTTCCCATCATAAGTTGACGCCTTATATATGTACCCGTCAACTCAGACACGGAAGCTCAAACTACCTTGGCACTTTTGCGACATGATGGGAACCTTAAGTGAACCCATTTACGTGACATACACTATTTGATGACCGGTGACCGGACACTTATATTATACTCCCCGCTACTCGACCATTTCCGCTATTAAGGATCACGTGGTTTGCCCATTAAATGACCAGGATATATTTAATGTAGAGCATATAACAAACTAAATAGGGAAACCAAATTGGATCACTGAACATATTAAGCTCTATACCTAAACCATATTTGATATTTTATTTATCGTTGTGCCATATCAATATGTTACGCGTTATGATTAAGACAAAGATGGAACAACCATCGATAGACAATAGTTTTCTTTTAAAGTTACAAAAAAACTTGTTACAACTATAAACTGTTCGTTTTAACTTTGTTCATTATGTCATTTTCAAAGGTTTGCATAATCTTAAGTTCGTTAGATAATTAGAATTTTAAAAAGTTGTTTTAAAAAATTACAGCACTGATGAATGGTTTTGTTCATCCTTGATTTGTTAATTCGTAACGCGAATATCACGTGACTTGAAAATTTCCGAAAAAGGATACTCGGACAAAAAGATCCCAGATATTACATCTATAAATATATGCTTTAAGTATTTGAGGACAATTTTTACATAATTTGTAATACAAATCAATCGAATCCAATTATTCCATGAAGTTCCCTCCTCATAGAACCCGAGACAGTTTTTTAAGCGACTTGGCATGATAGGTGTCAATATTTTCGACTTAATGTCTCGGAACTCAGGTGAGCCATTATGAGTGACATGAGACAGGGTCATGGGGTATTTTTACTATCTATGTTTTTTTTTCTATTTTATTTTCTCCCTTCTTTTTGGATATCTTTTGTGAAAAGTTGAATGCATGGCTGCAAAATGATCAAGCAATGATTATGTTTTGAGAAATTCTGCTCCAAACATAATACAAATTAATTTTGTATCTCATACAGCGGAATTCTATAAGTTTTTTAGAAGATATAATTGCACAAATATGGATAGACATATTCTATTTTTTTTTTTCATATTAAAAATTCAATCAACGTTCAATTATGTCAACTAACTCGAATCTAATGTCATGCGACCCTTTTTTTTTAATATAGTGCATCATAGTTCAATATTGCGTACATTTATGCACGGAATCCCCTGGAAATTATTATACTAACTGCTGTTTATCTTGACGTAGTTACTCTAAACAGGAGGGTGTTAATAACATGGTACCGGATGCGTAAACACATTAGGGTTTGACATGGGACAAATACATTGGAAGCTTGTTGACACTTATTTAGTGCATATAAAACGTTTTGATTAGGGGTCAAGGGACAATATATTGGTTTAAATAAAACAATATATCACAACAATTAAGCGTTTAAATTAATCAACACAATCTTCGTTGTGAAATGTAATAGTAGTTACTGTTTATCTTGTTTAATTTAGCTTATATAAAATCATCATATTCCTCCAAGCATGCAAATATAACTGATGACCAGACGCCGATCAAGGAAACAGTGAACCCGGGATGGGGCTCAAAAGGTATGAAATAAATGAACATAACCGGGAAATTGAATTTTTTTTGTATTAAATATTTGAATTGAAAGAACACAGGGTGTATAAAAAACCGCGTCTGATAGCATTGCAATTATAAATAAACTGAATATTTAGTATGTAAGGCCTCCAGGTATTGTCGTGAACCTCGCACAGATATCAAATCAATCATTGATACACAGAGATACAATGACAGATATAATTGACCATGAGATGTAATCTTGTTTGTATTGAAAACTAGCAAAATTGTTGCGTCTAATTTGTCTCTCTGGACCAAAGTTTCTGATTTCGAGATATGCGTGACTTGATATGACATCAAACGTGTTGGGAGGTATGTTTTGATTTGTTTGCTGCATATATATTAACTCTATAACAGTATGAAATAAAATACGTTTTAAAAACCAAGTTCTTTTCATGAACATATATGAAATTTATTAGAGAACTGGCTCTTTAAGTTTTGCTACTCAAATCTAAATCTAAAATGATTAAATGTTTGATATGCACATTGATAAATATTAAACCTACATACATATTTTTATATTCAACATCCTTTTGACAGTTTTTGTCCGAAAAATTATCTTCGCGACACGATTCAACAGGCATATGTGTGCAGTCATTATTCAACAAATAAAATCCGTCATTATTTTCACCTTTCCAATCGAGCATAGAAAGCTCCGGTTTTCCGGCTGTCCCCATAACAGGGATACAAATACTTTGTGTCCAGACTATTTGGTAAACATTGCAGAGAATTGTGTCCTCAGGCGGTAGTAGGTCCAGTTTATCCAATCGAAATCATGTAAAGGGGTATAATGGGGTGGCCCTTGAAAACATGTAATGGATATGACTTGATGTGTTTACTTTTGAATGGACAAGACAAATAAACATGTTGAATATGAATTGAAACTGTTGGGAACAATAGAAGATTCCATAGATCCAGTAGAATAATATATTGGTTTGGCATTATGGGTTTTATGAATAACTGGAATGCGAAATGGTAAGAAAATTAAAAAAAAAAACAATCTATACCGAGCGTCACTGAAAACGCAAAGCGAGTTTGATATGTAACCACAGGAAAACTATATATGTTAGAACTTCACCATTTTCAGGAAAATATATTCCTC
>LQRL01156702.1:0-16606 GCA_001703475.1 Hydroides elegans
GAACATATGTATCAACACTATGATAAAGGTCTGCCAGAACAAACTATGTAGGCTCGGTTAAATAATGAAAATAGTTGATAAAATCGGTCAAAATGCTCATTCTGGACTATATGGACATAACCCCTAGGGGTAGATGGTCAACAAAGGTACCGAAAGCCCCTTTCTCTTGATGATTTATATCAATAGAATATATGTATCTAACTCTATGAAAAAGGTCTGCCAGAATAAACTATGTAGGCTAGGTCAAAATTATGAGAATAGTTGATAAAGTCGGTCAAAATGCTCATTTTGGACTATATGGACATTATCCCTAGTGGTAGATGGTCAGCAAAGAAACCGAAAGCCACTTTCTCTTTTTGATTTATATAAAAAAACACATGTGTCTAACGTTATGATTAAAGTCTGCCAGAACAAACAATGTAGGCTAGGTCAAAATAATGAGAATAGTTGATAAACTCGGTCAAAACGCTAATTTTGGACTATATGGACATAACTTCTAGGGGTAGATAGTCAACAAAGGTACCGAAAGCCACTTCCCTTATGATTTATATCAGTAGAACATATGTATCTTACTCTATTCTAAAGGTCTGCCAGAACGATCTATGTAGGTCAGGTCAAAATAATGAGAACAGTTGATAAACTCGGTCAAAATGCTCGTTTTGGACTATATGGACATAACTTCTAGGGGTAGATAGTCAACAAAGGTACCGAAAGCCACTTTGTCTTGATGATTTATATCAATAGAATATATGTATCTAACTCTGTGATAAAGGTCTGCCAGAACAAACTATGTAGGCTAGGTCAAAATAAAAAGTATAGTTGATAAAATCGGTCAAAATGCTCCATTCGACTGTATGGACATAACCCCCCGGTAGATGGTCAGCAAAGAAACCGAAAGCCACGTTCTCTTTTTGATTTATATCAAATGAACATATGTATCAACTCTATGATAAAGGTCTGCCAGAACAAACTATGTAGGCTCGGTTAATATAATGAGAATAGTTGATAAAATTGGTCAAAATGCTCATTTTGGACTATATGAACATAACCCCTGGGGGTAGATGGTCAACAAAGGTACCGAAAGCCACTTTTCTTTACGATGTATATCAAAAGAACATATGCATCTTACTCTATGATAAAGGTCTGCCAGAGCAAACTATGTAGGCTAGGTTAAAATAATGAGAATATTTGAAAGAATCGATCAAAATGCTCATTTTGGACTACATGGACATAACCCCTAGGGGTAGATGGTCAACAAAGGTTACGAATGCCACATTCTCTTTATGATTTATATCGAAATAACATATGTATCTTACTCTAATATAAAAGGTTTGCCAGAACAAACTATGTAGGCTAGGTCAAAATAATAGTTGATAAAATCGGTCAAAATGCTCATTTTGGACTATATGAACATAACCCCTAGGGGTAGATGGTCAACAAAGGTTACGAGTGCAACTTTCTCTTTATGATTTATATCAATAGAACATATGTATATAACTCTATGATAAAGGTCTGCCAGAACAAACTTTGTAGGCTAGGTCAAATTAATGGGAATAGTTGAAAAACTCGGTCAAAATGCTAAGTTTGGACTATATGGACATAACCCCTAGGGATTGATGGTCAACAAATGTACCGAAAACCACTTTCTTTTTATGATTTATATCAATAGAACAAATGTATTAAACTCTATGATAAAGGTCTGTAATCGAACCGTTATCGTTTCACAAATTTCCAAGGCAATGGGCACCATATTTTTTTTAAAGGGTCCTTGGTTTTTTTATATATTCGGGCGACCGGGTGTCGTTTCAGGTCCTCGGGTTTTATAACGCCATCGCCCGATGGACTCTCGCGAAAATGTTGTAAAACAACGTACGAAATATCGAAAAATGATAAGATACCATCGCAAACTAAAAGCGCCCGAACCGTTACGAGATGAAATGTTGAAAATATTTGCATGTACTATCGCAGTACGTTGTTATGATGAGCTGTTATAGCATTCGTTGAATAAGGTCAATAGCGAACGAAGAACAGAACGATCCTTCGATGTTATCGCAAATCAAAAGCGCGCTAAACCGTAACATGTTTCAATCTTTACGGTATTAATCTATAATCACACATCCGATTCGCTTACCATTACGTCACATCATACGTCGCGTTAGGACACAGGTGCTCGAATTATTGAAAATGTCTGCGATTTTATAGCAAATCAAAAGCTCCCCAAACCGTAACGTGTTTCAATCTTCAACGATAAGACCTAGGACTGGATGTCACAAGTGCTCGAAGTATCGGAAATATCTTCGATGTTATCGCAAATCAAAAGCGCGCTAAACCGTTACGAGTTTTATGCCTAACGTGTAAACCTATAATTTCACACCGGCTTCGCGTAATATATTCTCGCATTTTGACATAGGTGCCCGAATTATCGAATATTTCTTCGCTGTTATCGCAAATCACAAGCACCCTTTTACCGTAACGTGTTTCAGTCTTTAACGTGTAGAACGTGTCGAACTCTCGAATATTTCTTTGTTGTAAACGCAAATCAAAAGCGCTCTTAACCGTAACGTGTTTCAGTCTTTAACGTGTATACCAATAGTTACACACCGATTTCGCGTACCATACTGTCACATCATACATCGCGTTCAGACACAGGTGCACGCACTATCGAATATGTCTTCGATGTAATTGCAAATCGAAAGCGCCCTCAACCGTGACGTGTTTCAGTCTTTAACGTGTAGACCTATAGTCACATTGTCACTTCGTGTACCATAATGTCACAACATGCGTCGCGTTCTGACACATGGTGAATAAATGTTATTCATTATCAATCGCCCTTTCTTTTTCTGACGTTTTCTTTCTATCTCATTCTGTCTCTCAATATATAAATAACACATGATAATTGTGTATATAAACGAAAGCGGAAAAAGGAACTCAAGAGGAATGGCAAGCCTTGATGAAACTGATCTCGGCATGGCGTGTTGTCGGCACACTATTCTGTACAAGGCCGTGAATATGTTTCATGGCGATATATTTGCCTATCCGCTCTACCTGCGTATGGATATACTTCAGCATGCCATAACATTCGTTTGCCAGGTACTTCCTCTCAGTAAAGCTTCTTGATATCCATATCTTTTTTTGTTCACATGTGCTAAGATAAATGCTTACATTTCAATAAATGTACATTGAATAGTTTGTTTATTTATCCGTGAAAACAAATTTTCATTTGTTTTGTAAAATAAATAACCTTTATTACAATGTATCACACAATCTTTTTCAAACAGAATCTGTTGCTGACTCTGCCGATTCCCCCTTCCTGCACCAACAATTTACAGTACCTTTAAAAATAAAAATACTTCTATTATTTTTCTTGCATAATCACAAACCGATATACCTATCTTTTATTTAAGGATGTGATATGCATATATTATTCGTGGCTTCTACAACTTCAAAACTGCTTCCTCAAGCCATCCAAGCCACCTAATCAAAGCCTTTCTTAAGTGTCATGCATGTCAAATCACACGACTGGTCATGTCAGGTCTGTACTATTTTCTGAATAATGTTAATATTATTTATTTTGTTTTTTGTGTTATGTGATGTAATGCCTCTGAAATACATTACTGCTTGGGTGATTGGCACCACAGATTGCAACTGGTGCATATTTTGCAACCTTAAAGGCGCAATGATTTCCTTTTAGAATACTCCGTTCAATTTAATTATTTGTACGGAATCGCACAACCAAACATGCCTCTCTCGGTTGAAAAACTCACATGCCTTTAGCACTTTAGTTCATTGATTTAAGCCTAGCTTGGATATTACCCTAGCTTAAATGCCTAATTTAGGTTATGATGTTTCCTTATTATCGAACATATGATATATACTTGGACATACTTGCTATTTTTCATGAACAGCTATCGTGTTAAATACACGTTTAGCTTGTTCTATATTCATTTATGTAGTCAAATATATTAATGGTATATCCCTAGAATATCTTATCTAGCATATATTAACTTAACAGACACAATATTGCGGTCGTCTACAAGAGGGAGCGGGCATGACAACAGGAGTAGTAATGAACATGCTATCGTGTTAAATACACGTTTAGCTTGTTCTATATTCATTTATGTAGTCAAATATATTAATGGTATATCCCTAGAATATCTTATCTAGCATATATTAACTTAACAGACACAATATTGCGGTCGTCTACAAGAGGGAGCGGGCATGATAACAGGAGTAGTAATGAACATGCTACGCGGCGGGCGGGGGACTTATAATGAGATATTGATATTGGTATTTACTCGTTTGTAACGCTTTGCTAATGAAACACCAAGCCTCTTAATTTTGGTTTTATCCCACAACAAAGTAGCAACTCTCAATGTCCGATAACGTGCTACAAGAATTTTGAATAAATGTAATTTGATATCTTATAAGTTTAGCGCGTGAATAAACAAATATATATTATTGTCTTTTTTATCCAAATGTGTTCATTATTACTTGTGAATATATAAAGCATGTTCATTACTACGCCTTGCGTACACATGGCATTAGAAACATGGTGGTTGCGTACGTATTGTTTTTTCAACGCTTAAATTAGAGAAAAACTTTATGTTTTTATAAATATATATATATGGTTTAAACACAATATTTTAAGCTAGTTTAAATTAAACTGTGAACACTAGGATAAGGCATAAGGATAAGGGTAAGGAGAAGGATAAGGATAAGGCATGTGAAGAACAAAGCAAAACGCTGCAAAGATCTAGATACCAGATAAGTTTTAAATATATTTGCTATGAAATCAATTTACATAGCATATCATTATAATAGCAGGTCGCATAATACATTTAATCCGATGAATGAGTGATCCCTTTATAAAATCTGCAGCAAAGTTAATTTGTGATTCAATTGAATATCAATTGACAAAGACAACATTAAATGTTAAGTTTTCTTATTCTTGTATTAGATAACTTGAAATCATCTTACTCCTTTATCTATGATCATTTTTTATCTGATATTTGAAACTTATTTGTTTATATACTTCATACTTACAGTCGGAAAGGAGAAATACGATGTTCAAGAAGAGGGGAGACGCTTTCTTCTTTGTTTGCAGCCGAAAACGAGATTTCGAAAGCTTGCTTCATATGGATGAAAATGGAATAAAATAAAAACA
Source organism: Hydroides elegans (assembly GCA_001703475.1). NCBI lineage: Eukaryota > Metazoa > Annelida > Polychaeta > Sabellida > Serpulidae > Hydroides > Hydroides elegans. The sequence continues at coordinate 5,165 of LQRL01156702.1, forward strand.
TATTGCTTTTAGCGCCCATGCTACTTCTCAAAATATTACATAAGATCATATTGAACACAGCTAGTACTTTTTGAAATATGTTCTCTCTAATATCATTATTTCTTTTTCTTCATTGGTGTATGGATTTGGATATCTAAGACACTTGATATAGACATGTTAGATAACTACCATATTCCGTGTGGTGTTGGCTTAAATATTTGATAACAACATTATGAGCAATAGGGATCCCATCAATGTTAATAAATCTCGTTTGTAATGCTCACTTATTATGCATTAATGTGGGCTTGAATCAAAATATGTCGCTTTAAGCGCTCACGATGTTACTCAGATCCTAAACAAGAACCTACTTAATGTGTTTATCACTTTGTAAAAAAAAAAAACATGTATGGCTAATATCATTATTAGTATTTTCATTGAAATGTGTCGCTTTGCTCTTTTTCTTGTGAAGCAAACATAAGAAAATAAATGAATACTACGCTAATAGCGTCTTTATTTCCAACAACTTTCAATTTACCCATATAGAAAACGTTACATGAAATATGGTAGTTTGATATAATGTCTTCATTAGTCGTTTAAGATATGCAAAGCAAATTGAATCATAATATATCGCTTTAAGCGCTCTCGCTGGTACTCAAATCCTAAACAAGATCCTATTAAATGTGTTTATTGAGAATGTAATGCAATAAAAATATATTGCTTTTAGCACCAACGCTGGTACTTTCATGCGTCTTTATTTCCAACCATTTTCAATTAACCCATAAAGAAAACGCTACATGAAATATGGTAGTTTGATAGCATGTCTTCATTAGTCGTTTAAGATATGCACAGCGACACATCCAAATAAAAATACACATAATGATATTAGCCAATTGAATCAAAATATATCGCTTTAAGCGCTCACGCTGATACTCAGATCCTAAACAGGATTTTATTAAATGTGTTTATTGAGAATGGAATGTAATACAAATTTATTGCTTTGAGCGCCAATGCTGGTACTCAAATACTACAAAACATCCTATTAAACGCATTCATTACTTTTTAAATCATATTCAATCTAATACCATTATGTGTATTATCCAAATTGGTATATCGCTGTTGGAATTCATTACGATTAATATATACATGCTATAGATCTACTTTAACTCATGTGGTATCGGCTAATATGTTTGATAAAAACATAATTAAAAATAGGGAAACCATCAATGTAAAGACTCACATTTGTAATGTTCAGTTATTAGGCACTAGAGTGGGCTCTAATAAAAATATACTACTTTAAGCTTCAATGCTGGAACTCAACTGCTACAAAAATCCAAAAAAAAAACACATCCATTATATTTTAAAACATAATACCATTATTTGTATAATCCGAATTGGTGTATCGTCTTGGGAATTTAGGACGATTAATATAAACATGCTATACACCAAAGCTCATGTTGTATTGGCTAAAATGTTTGATAACAATATTGTAAAAATAGGGTAGGCTCTGGATATCTAAAACGATTGATAACAACATAATACAAAACTACCATATTTAATGAAGTATTGACTTAAAGTTGTTTGATAACAACATTGTAGAAAATGAGGAAAGTATGACTGTAAGCAAATCTCATTTGTAACGTTCACTTGTTATGCATAAGATCGAGCTCCAATAAAAATATATCGCTTTTAGCGATCATGCCGGTACTCCAAGCCTCCAGAAGTTTCTATTGAACGCATTTATTACTTTATAGCATGTCTCTTATAGCATGATATATATATTTCTAAATCTATAAATACCCTAGGACATCTGAAACGATTAATATATACATGCTTAAGAACAACCATGGAGAAGCCAAGATTTTTCTATATATGTTAATTGAATATTGTTGTAAATCAAGGGACATATAAATACATGCTGGCATTGAAATCCAACAAAAGATGCTATTGGTCACATTTATTATTTTGCAAAACACTTGTTCTCTAATATCATTATTTGTATTGTTGATATTACGAAAAAGTAATATATATTATTGTAAATATAGCTATGAGGATATGTTGCAACATGTAGATTTGCATTTATTCTAGAATTCCCAAATAATACTTATCCTTGTAATCAAATAATAAGTATGAAGTCGAGTCTGTAAAATTGAATACAATACACTTATAACCCTTAAAGCACTTAAAAAGTGATGGCAATAAGTTATACAAGGTCAGGATGGATACCTACCCCTAGATTGGAATTTAGATCTCGTGGACCATCACGAGACTGAGGAGGTATTAAAGCATAATTGATAACTTTAAATTTTACAATAGTCATCTTTTAACTACCATTTAATCTTAGAGGCGATCCAAATAATAATTAGTTCAATTAAACCAATAGTGGGTAGAGGGTAGATAAGATCAAAATAGCATCTCGGTTTAAACTTTTAATTATATTAAGCATTTTTATTTATCACGAAGCCAAATAAAAAAGATTTCTTTGTATCTGACCTGAGAACCACCATTTGTTAGCTTGACCACTTTATTTAAGAGGTGTAAAATATATAAGGATAACTTTTATTTGATAAATAAGATACATTTATTAGATTAAAAATATAGTTTAATATGAACATTTATTATATTTTGATTTATCAGTACATGATTATCATTATCAATATAAATTCATTTTCTTGTTCAGTAAATTTCAAAATATGCTTGTAAATGATGCGTTGATCTTGTGTTGTAAAACCATCTGAACGCAAATTAAACACATGTAAACATAACCTTTGTGGTGGATTCTGTTTGGTTGAGATTTGTCTGAATTATTGAAGGTAACACTCTATTACCCGTGCTTTTATTAGATATTATCATATCTCCTACCGATCATCAAGGTATAATCATATAACATATCACCCTATCTGTTTTCTGATACTAACAGGCGATAATATGGAAGGTTATAAAATTTGTGTTTCTTTTAAGTCAACTCTTGGCCCAATTTGTTTGAGTTTTTATTGGGTTAACCTGTTCAAACAACAAATAACAGGTGTACAGCAACGATGATACCATGTGACGTATTGTGCTGAACATGACATTCGATTATGCCCCTTTCTTATACGAGGAAAGAAATATGAGAAATGACACGTGCCATGATAATTGAAAAAAAGAGATATGAATTTAACGTATAATTTGAAAATACATACTTTGTTCCTCTTTCATATGTAGTAAAAAAGCAAATAGTTGTCCTTGGACGAAACAATTATGCGATAACACAGTCTATATTTTATTTTGTATTTTATATTGTATTTTATATTTATTGAACAGCACATTTTCTTTGTTTAAAATATCGTCGTGATTAATTAGATGCAGGGACCTCGGATTTTCTAAATGACCTGTTTTTTAGGTAAGAGGACCCAAAACCTTTCAAACATTCTCCCAATAAATTTATATAAACGGGCCAACTGATTTCGGTTTGGGTCCCTACGTTTGTTAGGGCGGGGATCTGAGGGGCTTCGTGAAAAAAGTTTAAGCCCTTTAGTTATTTTTCATTTAAAATGCGTTTTGTATTTGTGACAATTGTGACTATTTATCATATATAACTTCAAACACAAACCATATACATGATCCTTTATTAAGTTTAGTAACCTCTAGATCTAGTCTAGCGGTGACGGGTCTATGATGGGGATATCTATATTGACCTATCTATGTAACGGTTTCAATACATATGCCTTCAATGGATTCACATTGTTTGAATAGCATCGAATGATAAGTATTTCTTTTATTTGAGTAACATTTTAAGTGTTCATAAATTGAGAAAGACCTCCACCCTTCTGTTAAAATGACATTTATTACATATGCACAAACATATGAATATCGATAGCAGAAATCGTATTCAAAACACGAAACAAAGTTAGTAAATCCTGATGACAATTATTCAACATAACTAGAACTTAATTCTAAAAATCGCTTAACACTAAATAACAATGTTAAAATAGGTTTAACAATAACTAAATATTACAAACGTTGAGAAATTTGAAAAAAAAGTGGAAATATCGAGATTCGAACCCGGTTGTAAGATTTGAGGTCGAGAGCGTTACCGCTCGACCATTCAAGCTATCTGTCTAATCGCTCTGTCAAAATAAAAATCAATGTGTTAATATTGACACAATGTTGATCAACATGAGCACACCTTATGTAAAATAAGCTCTGTTCACAGTTCAAGCAAGTAAATGAATTCGGAAAAAATATTATTCACTGATTAAATGAATATTAAGTTTTTTTATAAGATACATATTTTATGTATAATATATATCTTTAAAGATGTTGTAATTAATTAAGATATACTCTTCCTAATTACACTCGAATTCCGTTTATAAGGCAGTGCCTTCGCAATTAAAACGGTTATGGGAACGCATCAGTGTTTTCACAATCAAATGTGAATAAAGGGTTACGTGCATGACTTAACATAATGATATATACTAGCAAGAGGAGGATTGCATATTTAAATGTCAAATGAATATAATAGCAACTATAGGTGATGGATTAACTTGATAAATCAACTCGACATACATGAATGTTATTATAATTAAAATGACATGGCAATCAGATAGATATGTAATTCTTTTTGAGCGTTTATGCCATAAATCAAAATGAAATGGAAATAATTATCAGCACTAGATGTAATGATCCCTTTTAAAATACATTCTCCATTCTGAGTGCACCAAATCAAACATGTTATCAACTAAAAACATATATGAGAGACAATATTGTAATATATGAACTTTAAATTCAAATAGAGCGTTACAGCATTTTAGATGTAAGAAATTAACAATTATTTACGAAAAGCAAAGCTTTTAAAAGTGTACGTTACGTAACTATGACAAAAACGTTAGCAACGGTTTTTTAATTCAATATCATTGGGTGCGGAAATGTATTTCACACAAAAGCGGTTACATAGGAAGAGGGATAGTACAATTAATAATGCATCTTACATGTTTCTAAATAATTTGTCTATTGGTTTATTTATATATAATCATATTGTATTCAGTTTGCGATCTACATATTTTTTATCATAATTAAACTAGCTTTTTAATCATAACAATAATTGGACATACACTATATTGCATTTTATTCCAATAACTGCTTACTACACTTGCAATGATTGAGCATTTTTATGAAATGTTTATTTTATTAAATGTGCATTTCTGCATGAACGCATGTTTTATATTTACATAATGGTTATTTATGAAAAAAATAAAAAATACATTTTTAAGCGCAATAATGGTCCTTCATAATTCAATCGCCTTGAGAGATTTGCTAATAAAATCAAATAAATATAGTTTACACTTTATGCGGGAAACTATTAGGAACATATAGCATAGGGTTCATATAGCATAGATTGGAAATTAAACTTCAAAGATTCGATGCATGAAGTGTCCTTATGTACAATCCGTACCATCCGTACCATCCGTCAATATTTTTCGCATACTTATATCCCATACATCTATGTTTACAGCAATTATATTAACTATAAATTTATTTTACAAATAAGCATAAACTTTACTCACTGAGTTACGGGTCCCTCATGCCTAATGGAATCTTTAAAATGTACAATTTTATGCTTAAATTTTATTGCAATGCATTCTTTTTTCAGAAAATGCCAAATTCAAATCTTTTGAAGGGAAATGGATTCAAACGGAAATGCAAATCCTGTGGAACATTACAACCCCTGCGAGAAACTAAATGCATCTGTGGGTTTGATTTTCGTCATGAACGAAATGAAAGACGAAAGCGTAAAATAAATAAAAGGGTGCAACAAGGAAAGACAAACCGCAGCCATAACAACTCTTCACGTATGATCGCCCGAGCAATAGACACAGTGGGTATTCATATATACACACATAAGATAATTTAACCCGGTTATCAGTGTTTTTCTTATAACTAAATAGTTCAAAGCGTGTATTCAATTAAATAAATGAGCCATTAATAAAATATACTTGTAAATAATAAACTAATGAAATATAACATTTTGCAAAAAAGTTATTATCTTCCATGAAACGAGGGGGTATGCGTTTGAGTATATATGTCTGTGTGTTAGTTCGGTTGTCCGTTCAAATTTTAGTATTGGCCACATGAGTAAGATTTGTTAATCTGATACATTTTTTTACAGTTGGCAATGTTCAATGGGTTTTGGTACGAGGTGGTGTTCTTATACAACACCAACTCGAGTAAAATATCCAAAACGCACATGTTGTGTCATCACGGCAATGCAATCATGTCCGAAAAGTTTATTCGAAGCAACGACGGATACAGATATGAAACGATACACGGAAGCTTGTTAAAACGAGGTAAGATAATTGGCACTTAAAATAAGACATCAAAACAGGTAAAATACGACATCAAAACAGGTATTTTTTATATTTTAAGGGGATTATGAGATCTTAACCGATGGGTCCGACCACACCTATATACTCCGTTTGACGAGCAAGAAATATGTCACATAGGTTCCAGCCATATTGGAAGCATATTGACGCGATTTACCTGTACATTTGTCATTGATGTTTTAATCAGAATTTAGTCAGATCTGTTGCGCATGCGAGAAATAGTCATGATCCCCCGTGAAAACGAGGGGATATAGGGTTGTGCTTGTCTGTCTGTCTGTCCGTCTGCTCGTCTGTCCCGCTTGATATAGGGTACTTTGTGCACGCGAGTTTGGTATGAAGAAGTTAAGCTAGAGGTTTTAAATTTTATACACATATAAACCAATGTCGTGCCTATAAACCAAAGTCGTGCCTCATTAAAGTTTTAATTGGTTCCGTTGATTGTCGATTCTGGAGTATTTTAAAAATATTCGATTTTAAACTTTTTTTTCAGATGCCAAGCACTTTGTGCAGGGAAGTTTGGTCTGAAGCAATTAAGCTAGAGCTACCAAATTATTTACATACATAAACCAGGGTCTGAAGTCGTGCCTCGTTAAGGTTTTATTTTGATCCGTTAAAAATCTTTAATTCTATAGCACTTTACAAATTGTCGAAAACGTTTTTTCAGATGCCAAGCACATTGTGCGGGCGAGTTTGGTATGAATAAGTTGAGCTAGAGCTTTCAAAATGTATATACGTATAAACCAAGGTCTGAAATCTAATGTTTTATAGTGCCTCGTTAATGTTTTATATGGATACGTTGAAACTTATCGATTCTGGAGTACTTTAAAAATTGTCGATTATTTGTTTTTAAGATGCCAAGCACTTTGTGCAGGCAAGTTTGATCTGAAGCAATTGAACTAGAGCTTTTAAATTTTATACACATATAAACACATTTTATACACGTATAAACACATTTTTCCCCGATGTTAAGTACGTTGTGCACGCGAGTTAAGTATGAAGGAATTGAGTGAGATATTTAAAATTTAAAACACATATAAACCAAGGTCTGACGTCGTGCCTTTTCATCTCGATCGGTTGAACATGTTCGATTATGGAACACTTTAAAAAGTAGCGAAATTTTTTTTCAGGTGAGGCAATATGAGTGATGATATAATATATTATCATTTAAGTACGTGGTTTGTGCTTATATAAGCAAACATGCATATATAAGCATTTTTTTTTAGATAAGTGAAATGATATTTTGTCTTCACTAGGTGCCCCCCCCAAAAAAAAATTTTTGAAAATGGTAGTTTTGATGGTTTGGCGTGAGTATTAGTGGCAGTTTTTGTACGGACGAGGTCTCGGGCAACCCTGGAAGGATTGTGTTATCATTTGGCACATAGACAGAACATATATTGGAGCTGTGCATAGGTGAATTATTTTTGAAAAATCCAAAAACTTAAAATTTAGGGCGAATTGTTGAAAATGGTAGCTTTGGGGGCGTGGCGTAATTATTAGTGGTAGTTTGTAAGGACAAGTTCTCGCTTATCCGTGTTTGGATTCTGTTTTAATTTGGCACATAGACATACTGGACCTGGCGAGTTTTAGAAACATGGTTATATGGGGACTTAGCGTGATTATTGATGGTAGTTTATGCTGACGAGTTCTCGGATATCCTTCGATGGATCATATTTTCATATGGCAGATTGAGAGAAATATAATGGAGCTGTTCATAGGTATATTATTTTTCAAATATATTAAAAATTAGAATTAGGGCGAATTTTTGAAAATAAGTGATATTGGGACTTTGCTTGATTATTGGTGGTAGTTTGTACGGACGAGTGTTCGGTTATCCTTCGATGGATTTTGTTTTCCTGTGGTACATAGACAGAACATATAATGGAGTTGTGCGTAAGCATAATATTTTTGAAAAATCCTAAGCCAATTGGATTGTTTGCACTTTTTTTTGAAAAATGGTAGTTATGGGGCTTTGCGTGATTATCGGTGGTAGTTTGTCCGGACGAGGTCTCGGTTAACCCTCGATGGAGTGTGTTTTCATTTGGCACATAGACAGAACATATATTGGAGCTGTGTATAAACGTATTATTTTTGAAAAATCTTTAAAATGGTAATTTTGGCGAATCTTCGAAAAAATTTTTTATGGGGACTTTTGCAAATATTGAGTTTGTGTACACACTTAAGACTAAACATATTCACCAATCGCCATTCTTTTGGCATACAGTTAGTATTGGTTCTTATAAAGGTTGGGTTTGTAAATTAGCCATATCAGATCAGGGACAATCATCCATCTTGACTTTAGCCACTTCATAAATATCAATTAAGGGGGTTTGTGAACACACTCAATGCTACAATTTTTCACCAATCACAATGTACATTTAATAAACATTTAGTAGGTGTGCTATGTAAGGTTTGGATTGTAAATGAGCCATATCCGACCAGGAAAAATGACCCATCCGGACTTTAAAAAAATACATATTAGCCTCTTCATAAATGTTTTTTGTCCTAACTAGAGAATCGCTATCGTGGATGAGGGCTTTGAATCTCTGATGCAAAGGTTTTTCAAATGTTTTGTAATCTGACTTGATCAGTTTCTCAGATATAAAAATGGACTTTGAAAAAGGACTTGATCAGTTTATCAGATATACTTACCTGTTTGTTTGTCCGTTCGTTCTTCTGCCTCTAAGTATTTGATAAGCAAAACACTTTAGTATGCAATTTGAAATAGAATAACATAATATATTGTTGCTAAAAACAGTATTGAAAACGACATCGTTTTTTCATAAATTATAGAACGAGAATCAAGAGAACTTGAAATGCATACAGGTGTTGCTAGGGAAAATCGTGGAACTGAGGACAACGAAAACGCTGAAGGAACCAATGTCCTTCCAGTTACTGGTAAAATCTCACTATTCAAGTAACATTTTACAATTAACTTGATAATGGTATGCAATCAGAAACAAAGATATAATAAAAGCGATACAAAGCTTTCAGAGGGAGAGCTAACTCGAAAAGTCTCATTCAGTAAAATTAACCTTATTATACATATAATAAAGGAATGTCTTTAAATGATATTATCTAAACCTATTTGCAATAAACAAATATGCTCATCAATCAGCCAGCAAAATATTTAGCTAGCAGGCGTGTATTCAAATCAGTCTTTGCTTTATGCTACTATCAGATAGTCAAGCTCAGAACGCCGACAATGCAATAGAAGCATCTGCAACAAACGCAGCTGCAGCTGAGACAATGCCACCAAAACCTGGCAGTTGTACCATTATATTGATACATGTAAATTAGATAAGTGATGTTTTCTCTTGGCTATATCCGTATTAGGGTCCATATTAGTAACATTTTAGCAAGAGAATTTATCTTAACTGATAGTATACAACTTAAAGGTTTTAATAGGCACGTTTTTTAAGTGTGCACTGGATGACAGCATTATTACATGTTGAAATTGAACACCTTCCATTTTCAACGATTGTGTTTAAAAGAAAGGTATAATAAAAGCTGAAAAATTACTATATTTACACGTGTCCAGCTTGTACTGGACTAGACTAGATTGGCTAGACTTGCTGACATGACCACCTGAACTCGCCAAATAGAAATGTCTTATTTTTCTTAGGTTTTGTTTCGTATATGTTTCAGATATCCCGATCGGAATCGCTGATAACATTGCGTTAGCACCTTCAACTAGCTCTATGGCAACTGCAACAACGCCGAACAAATCAGGTAGTTATATAGTTCAAATCCTTATAATCTATATAACCTTTACCGAATAATAGCCTTGAGAAAAAGCCTGAAAAATAGCCTGAAAATATGTAAAAATGTAACCCTATATAAGTTTATACATACTAACATAGAATTAATGTATCTAAATATAATATATTTAATCTTATATTATATACTATAGTAGATTTCCATTTATTTTTTTTCTGAAATCTGGTCAGAAGCAAAGACGGTATAACAAATATTGTTTTCAGTATTGCATGAAGAAGAAATCATGCAAGAAGTTCAGAGTGACAGTAGTCTGACCAATTTAACAAGTCTTCAAGACACGTCAGGTATGCGAATAAAAGTATTTTTAAGGATATCTAAATGCCAATAATGCTTAATAGTTGTTAATTTGCCTACAGTTTTAACGTGTAATTATAAATTTGAATACATAATGGTTGACACAAATACATTTCTTGCAGTTGATAGTCTAACAATTATGTGACCAATTTTGTTTTTTATCAAAATCCTAGGAACATGAATTGGACTTTCCTGTATACTTTGTTATATTGATAAATCTGCTGCGGCCGCAATTAGACACCTTCATTTATTGTGCTCAAAGCATTTATATTGATTATTCATGCATATAAATAATAAGATGGATTTTCTCATCATCGGGCAGCAGGTAATTTGTGGCCCAACAAAACCAAGAAACACATGTCAATGTCATATTAATTTTAGATACAGAAAGAAACATTCCTATAGTATCTTGTATCGTCATATATTCTAGAAAACCAGTCATTTATGATTGAACTGGCAGATATAGAGAGGGATACTGGAATAAATGTAATTTTACAAAAATCTAGTTTTGTAAGCAAGTGTGCAAATAACAGGGTTTTATGATGAATAATGGTTGGATGGACGGTCTTCCAACATCGAGTGGTGACTGCGTTTATCTAAACCGATCAGGAGCCTACAATGGACCATGCAATAGCTGGGGAGAAGCAGTTTGCGACATAGATATCGCAGGTGAAGATTCTAGTGTCTGGACTTCACAATATAAGCCATAGAAATCTATAGCATAGTCTGGATTATTCGGCATGAAGCTGTCAGTTATTTGAAATAGACCTACATGTACTATAACATTACTAATATGGATTTTTTAAATTTGGTTCTTGAAACCAATGTTGAATCTAAGCTGCCAACAATTAGATACAAATACACAAGTATTAATATAGAATAAACCTTTTTTTATTTTAGGTATGGTTATTTTAATTCAAGTAGAAAATGATAATTGATAGGCTTAACGATTTAAACAAATAATGGGTAAATAATGACATCCAGCCCATGACTTTCTGGCCGGAGAGTAGTGGAGGGCTAAGAGGGGGGGGGG
>LQRL01156702.1:38611-49513 GCA_001703475.1 Hydroides elegans
AACGTTTTGCCTGGATACATGTTTTCCTTACATGATGCCAGTTATTTAGAAAAAACTTAAAAACCTGAAACTTGTTCGACGAAACCCCTCATGATGTATGTTAAACGTTTAAAAGAAAAAAAACCTCAGTAATCATGTTTAAATAATCATAACTGCCCTTTATAATACCAAATTATTACTAATTTATTTATAAATATATAGTGTTATACAAGTTACGTATTTTTTTATTATCTTTATGCAAACACGTTCAAAACTAGATTTAAACTAGATGAATATTATGCTCGGTAGAGCATATAAATCTTTTTAATGGGGAATGAAACTGAAACCTTATTTATCTAGACCATATTTGCATATTAACATTTTTTTAATTCCATGCGAATTATAACATAATATATATAATATCTCATGCTTGTTGCCATGGATAGTCTATCCAATTGTTCTTTCTTCACTTAAATAACAACACCCTTTAATGCATGCAGGCGCTTAACTCAAACAAAAAAACAGAAGATGGGCTGTCCCAAAGCTGCATTTGCACTTTGACGCAACAATTACGTCATATTTACATCAACAATGCCCGCCTACTCAGCTCCCACTCTAATGAATGTGCGTTTTGATTGACGTGTGTTTAATGGCATAACAAGTCGATGTGTATTTCGCATTGCTAATTAAAGGCAGCCAATAAGAGAAGACAAAATAGGGTTCAAGGGTCAGTTTGGCTAATTAGAATAATGTTATGCATTTAAAGCTTTACAGGGATGTCGTGCGATTCGATAACATTCACGCCCTCCTATATGGTTGAGGCCCAAGTGCGAATCGAACTTCTCAATTCCGATGTTAAGGTACATATGTAACTACATTATTGTTTAAAGTGTTAGCTTCGTTCATAGTTTTTAGTGGCAGTAGTTATCATTTATAATTGTCTCGGCTGTTTGCATCATGTGTTAGGGCATGTTCACATGGGAAGCGACAAGGAGCAGCAAAAGGCAATAAACTTATAAGCACTTGATTGAACTAACGACATAAATATATAAAGAACATATAAGTATATTGCCGCTTGCCGCTTGTCGCTTCCTGGTAGGAATAGGCCCTAAGGTGTTTTGGTACCACTTAATAATTAAAAATACAAGTTAATAAATGACAATTATAATGTTTATCCACTTTATCCACAAATAATCCTGTTCGAAATGAATATTCCTTGTGGAGCATACGCTTGTATAAGAATAAACTGTAATAATATAATAACGGGTAATTTCGATTAATTTTACATACAAGCATTAAGGCGCCACACATATTTACCGGATATTTCAAGTTCCGATTACTTCGACAACTACATGCTGAGGCTGTATTTCACAAGAGATAGCTTCGAAGAGATAGGTTCATCGCGTAATGAATCGGCGCAGTTTTCCATTGTGCAGAGTCTACCTATCGAGGTTCCACCGAGTGCCCTTCGGACAGGCATTCCTGCTGGACAGAGCTTGAAATCTAATGGAACAGTAAGTGTTATAATCTGCAATCTTTTCGTTTACGAAAAAATGCAGGTATTGCGATCGCTTCACTTTTGAGGGCAAACAACCCCTCCTGTTTTGTAGTACCTTTTTCTATATGTTAAAAACGTAATAACACTATAAAATATCAATGAGTGTATTGCTAATACCCTGAATATGGAGAATAGGTGGTTTAGAATTGTGGCATTTTATATTTTAATAACATTATTTAGATTTGAAAGCCATCACCACTTGAAATTAATGCATTTAGTTTTGTTCCGCTGAAAACCACTATAAAGTCCTCTCGCGTTGTGATTCGTTACGCAATCAATTAAATGTGCAAAACGGGTGGAGCTTCGTGGAATGAGTGGCATCACTCTATGGATGTAGGGTTGTACATGAGTAGATGCGCTGCTAAATAAGTCACTGTGACTTATAATCAATAATCAATGTGTCGAGTGCCTATATTAACGATTTTTTAAGTGAAGGTGCAGACCGCAAAACAATATTAAATCAAGATTAGAAATTGAACATTAACTTAACTTTTTCATTGATATATATATATATATATATACCAATGCAAATAAATCTCTCAATAATAAGGAATTTCCGTAAGAAAGTCTTCGATTGCATTCCACTTATATAATGATTTAAGTATAAGATTTGTGGTATAAAACTGAGATATTATGTCATAAAAAGGGCACATCACGAGCTATTCTCTAAGAAATATATATCCATCAAATTCTGACCTGGATTTTTTTGAAAATACATTTAATCTTGGAGACTGGAGTGGTAGGAGGAAGACCTTTATTGTTGTTTTTTTTATTTTCACAGATATTAGTGACAGTAATAATTTTGCGATTCGATAAACTTGCTTGCATTATTTGATTTACTTGCAGCTGCAGTTATTAGCATGATATGATAGGTAATTTGCTTCCATTTAACATCATTTTTCTTTTTGCAAAAGGTGTTTTTTATCAGACCAAGCTGGATAGAAAAGGCAAAACAATCCAGTTGGCTTGGAAAAAAGTGAACACATTTTTGCAAAATTTGAATGTTCGTAAGCCATTGGATTTCCTTTATATAATTCTACCTATTAGAATAGACACGGTCTTAAGGTAGAAACACATATAAGGAAACAGCGCTTGTTTCCACGTTATTTCCTGTTTGATGTGCCTGTGCGAGGAAACAACGAGGAAACAACGAGGAAACAACGATGAAACAATGATAAAACAAGACGGAAACATCGAGGAAACAAGCGTTGACGTAAACGCAATGTTTTCAACGCATTATTGCCTCGAATTTAGGATATTATTGATGTATAAATGTTCATTGCCCATCAATCGTAGCAATTAAATAATGAAATCGCACAATAAATTCTAACAATTGAACCAATCAATTATTTTTCTGTTATTTACAGCAATCTTTGTGACACAATAATCATAAACATCACGCTTTAAAAATGTAATGATATTTTCGCGATTCAACATTTTTAGTCATCACCGAGTGCTTGTTTCATCGTTGTTTCCTCATTGTTCCCTCCTTGTTTCCTTTTTGCGTAACGCCAAAAAGTGGCTGTTTCCAAAAAGAACAAGCGTTGTTTCCTCATATGAGTTTCTACCTTTAAATTGTATCATTGGTTGCCTGAATTATTAAACTAGTTTTGATAAAATTATATTATTGGTTGTCTGAATCAATAAAACCTATATTTTGTCATATAGAAAATATTTTTAAAAATAAAGAGGAAAAGATTGCAGATAAATTGTACTCTACGAGTATTAGATCATCTAGTAATATTATTTTATCTAATATGTCGGGCATTCATGTTTCGGTCTGTATGTTTGAAATAATATGGTTTTGTTACTGAAATATAACAAGCCATTGAAAATTTAGAAAATGATCATAAAACGTGAAACTAGTTTTCATAGTCAAACAACAATCTATTATACTGTTTTTTTTATATTACAATGATTCGTTATGCATAATAATGCACGCACACCATTTTATGTTTCAGGTGTCAGTTATGTTGGAGGAGGATACCTGTCAAGATAGTCAGCATATATGTGTGGAGGTAATGGGCACTCGCGACGGATATATCATGACCGATGAGGCCAAAAATAGCCTTTGCATTCCCGTATATCCATCTTTGATCAACTGTCTAGGTAGGCCTGATAACTAACTATTCAGGTTTTGATTTAGTCGAATTATATTTAGCTTAGTTGTTAAACCGCAAAACTTTAATTGACAAAACAACTTCGCGTCCAAGAAGGAGAAGTGATTATGTGCCCTTTTTTAAATTTTGTAACGTTTGAGCATAAACTATTCTATTAAAGCTGTTTGTCCTAACTGTCAGGCTGTTTTTTTTAAGTTGACTTCATCATTAGGCAATGCATTGCTATTTCTAGACATTCTATTTCTGTTAACGACCATGTTATAGAATTCTTATATTTCATTTTGACAGGTCTTGCTGTATTGAATCTACAACTAACATCATTGCTGCCTGACAACAATGCCCTCGAAGTCTATCACAGCACTAATTTCACATATGCTTGGGAAGCAGGGTCACACATGACATGCATCTTAACGTTCACCTATCAACAGGTTAATTTAATATATAGGCAAAGGGCATCCCATGACCATATCTTTAAAAAGTGTTTTGAGCATAACGTCAGCATTGAAATAGCAAATTAAATTTAGAAAAATAGTTTTTACAAAATGGTGTTCCTATTTCGTAAAAAGCTTACATATTGGCGCCCGTCTAGGTGGCGCTAATTGAACACCTATTGTGAAAAATTAAAATATTACTTATGGTTTATATTACCAGTTTTTAATTACATTTCAATTTGGCAAGGTAATCTATATATATCTGAATAAAATTAATTTTAAACATTTCGAATGGATTCGTTAAAGATTGGAAAATTAATTAAACAGCTGCTAAACAGCTTGTTGCTAGAGTCTATCAATCTTTGAAAGTGTGTAGCTAGATCAATTTTGAAAAGGAACTCTTTTTTTCAGGAATACGTCGCGGGTTGCTCCTCGATAGACTCTTGTCGTTGCAGAAAAAATCTAAAAAAATAGACTTGTAGAAAAAGCAAATTCTGATAAAATGCAGGTCAACAACTAATTGTTTTATTGGTATTTTGTCTAAAACTTTATTTTAAGAAATACAAATTGATTTGCAAGGTAACGGATCAGTGGAAGAATGTCATAATGAAACATGGACACAGGTTTAAATTTCAATTTATTCTTTATTTCTTAACAATTTGTCTATACATTTACTTTTTCAAACTAAGTTCTCGAATGATTTATCAGCTATACCAAAAACGCCAGCCCCTTGTTGGCTCCTATTTCGCGTACCATTTGCATCCCCTGAGTACAATATTTTCTGGGTCCATGCCTGACAATACAATTGTTTTCCACCAAAATTATAGGTTGACATCGAGCTCCATATCGATGGCAACCAAACCATCATGCACCAGTTCACGCGCCAAGGCAACGTATCCGTGGATCTCAACTGTATCAACGCCCGTAGCAACGAATATCGATCCACTTACGTGTTAGTTCAGGTTGATCTTGACGCCCCACTCGACATTACGGTTGATTACATTCCTGATGCCGTGCCTCTGGGTAGGTATAGGGATCTTTTGGGTGTGAGATAATGTGTAACTTACAGGTCAACCTTCTTTTCGCTCTCTTTTCAGCATGACTTCCCATCACAACGTTTTCTAGATGTTTCCAAACGTTAAGAAAATATATATATATAAAATGAATTAAACAGTTTCTGTTAATATAACATTTGGTACATTTTCTGTTACTTAAACTTATATTCAGGAACATAAAGCTTTATTTTGTGTTATGTGTGAAAACAGTCATGATACATAGAATGGGGCGACTGCAAACACTATGATATCTGCACAGTGAAATACATTATTTATTTTACTACATGGTTAGGGTGTATTTTATAAAGAAATGATAGTAAAAGGCTAGGATGCAAATATAACGTGTATTGCACCGTAGAAACGCCTGATCTACTTTTTCCATAGATACATGGAAATTCATATTTTTCGGGAAAATTTATTAAAACACTTATTTTAAACATTTTGTGTCTTTTTTGTCCCTAAAATTACTTTTCATCTTTTAATTTTTGCAAGTTCAATGTAATTAGATTGAATAACCAAGCATTTTACTACTTGAATAAATAAGTATAATAAAAGTAAAATTTTGTTTTGCGCAAAGTCGCCTTCAAGTGCCTCTCTTTTTTAAACAGGTTGATTCACGATTGTTTGTTACGTCACAAACCAAACCTCAAACGTCATAACGTCATAAACTCGAACACAATTATGTAAACAACAGGTGCAATGATGGGAGAAGGAAATATTAGAATTGAACTCAGAATTGATTTTAATGAATTAATTGAATGACATATGAAAAATAGTATCATAAATAAACAATTATATAAAATGTTTCAATATGTATACGCAATGGCAGGCCAAACCTATAATATGTAATATCACACGCGGGATAACGAGCAAGGCTACATCAACACAACCATCACGTGTTTTAATCTAATTAGCTCCACGTCAATGCTTTTTCCGATAAACATAAGCGAGGAAATCGGCAATGGCACGATCGAGCCGGTGCATCCATATTTTGAGACGGGAACCGTAGCGAATTTTTCGCTAACCATTCCTCGAGGAAGTCATGTCCAGGTAATATAATATGTTTTTTTTTACGGCCTTTAGCTTGAATTATTTGCCAATTCGAAATAGCCACTCTAAAAATATACATGTAAGTCACTCTAAACTGATGTTCGAGAATACACATTTGTTTATATTATTTTTCACAGCCATTCCATATTCACATGATATTCACAATACAAACACATATTATACCGATGCACTCCATTTTTCATAAAGACCAACGTATCATACGGCGACGGCACCACATCGTTTGAAGCCGCGCCCGAAGGTCATTTAGTGCAGCGCCAATGGTTCATCGATCACGTGTATGACGCGCCTGGCAACTACACCATTGAAGTGCACGTGCTCTTCAATGTGCTCTTCTCGAATGACCGCACTTTCCGCACAACCATCGTCATTCAAAACGCGCTTCATGAATTAAACTTTCGGCCGCTCGCTGAAATGACCCTATCGCCACCTGCTTTAATTAATTTTACCATATATGAGGGTGCTATGCAGCCGAATTTCACGCGAAATGTGCATTGTGTGTGGCAGGTGTATCCTGGTTCAGAGGAGTGGTAAGCGTATATTGAGTCCTTTCCGTTCACGTTTAAAAAATGACGAGGTGGATAGTTTCATCAGACCAAGTGACATGAATGTGACCATATCAGACAGATGCCATAATCTCATTACTCAGCAGTATAACCTGTCCACTGAAATCGAAATTCTAGTCAACAACATTAACTTGGGAGACTTGCGTGTCAGCGAACCAGATTGGTGGTTGAATGTGACCGAGCTCACACTAACAACGTCCAAACTCCACACTAGCACCCTTTTCAATTTCGATATGGGCGACGGTCGCGAATCCTGTCAACTCACCTACCCAGAGCCCGACTCACAAATCCATCGCAGTGCCTGCAACTTCAGTACAACGCCGACCAACCGAGGTGGGGTCCTTGTGACTCTACGCTATATCTACCGCAGAAGGGGCAACTATTCAGTCCAGGTGGATGTAACCAATGGCATTGAACAGTACGATATGAGTCGCAACATTTCGACCACTGTCCTCGAGTGGACCTGTTTCCCGCCTCTGATCCATGTGACCCTCGATGTACAGAACGGGAGCGCCCGAGTGGTGGAAAAGTATTTGAATGACACCATGAATGTGTCGCTCACTCTGGATTGCATGAAGAATTACTTGGAGGACCCGAATGATGTGAGTAGAGGAACTTTTTGATAATTAATTGATTTTAATGTGGTTTATTTGTCAGTTACTAAAACGTGAATCACACACAATCTATTCAATTATTATATTTTTTGGTCTTATCGAAATATAATAATTCTATGGTATGATGTTTGCTTACATCACTCAAAACAAAAAAAACATGATCTTTGCTTTCATAGTTTGTAAATAATATTGAACAATTCAAAATGAGTTATTCATCTGATGAATTTTCATACTCTATGTGCCCATATTCGAGTTTATTTTTATCAAAATATTGCAGCGAGCTATCTATAAATGGGTGATTAAAGACATCAATAATCCCTCCACGCGTCCGGATCAAGCCGATCTAACCAGGAATACCGCTCTTCATACCACCAAGGTATGTGGATCGAGTATATGATATGTGTCTCAACATGAAGGCTGGCTAAATTAAAGTAAAGTTAGACCTAAATTTATAAGACATATTTGTTAATTGTGTTTGGAATTACGCTTATTATATTATGTTATATATTAAAGACGTGTTGGTAAACATTTAACACATAGTCTATCATTATTCGCATGTATGGATAAAATAAAGCTTCTTTCAATATGAATAAAATAAAACAGCGTTTAAAGATAATTTACTTATGGGGTTATTTACAATTTGGAAACCATAATCCCAAATCTTAAATACCATAAGAGTAATTTCAGTCAGTTTTTAAAAGTGACAAAAAACGACAACATTCTATAGACTATGTCTATTTATTGTACAGTTTCGTTTAATACTATTCTTACTCTAGATTCCTCGATTTCGGTAGCTATTCACTGGAAGTCAATGTCACTATGAAGATCAACGTGACTAAATACGATTATAATAGCATCTTCTCAATCGCCGCCATGCGCCTCGACATCGTTCGTTCGCCACTTAGACCGCGATTGGAGGACGACATCAAATGACGTTATTATTGTTGACATTTCTGGAGAATATCACTATATGTTGTCGATGCTTAGAACTAACGTTTCAACGTCTTAACGAACGAAGACGTATGGATGACCTTCACCCGACTATGTTAAATGATTTCTATGAAACTGTCATATTTTGCTTAATAATAATTCCTATTTACGACGTAGGTGGAATGCCCCAATAAAGGTTAACCTTAAAGCTTATATATTTGATATTTTATAGCATGCTCATGTCGACATCGTTTGATTATGTTTCTTGTTTTCCTCCTTGATCACAGACGAGATACTGCGCGTTTGGCACAACAAGTTGGTTCATCTGTCGGGCATTAAGAGCTTCGACATCGACATGGACTCAGATGAACGGCCGACGTCGTATCTTGGTATAACCTTTGATTGGTACTGCAAGCAGCTCCCTCTGCCCGAGAACGATGTAAGTGAATTAATCAATGTTAAATCACACGTAGTCTAGGGCAGCCTTTAAAAGTGGCCTAAAAGCGGTAATAGTTGTTTGTTTTAATGGTAAAAATCACAAATCCTTTAGTCCTGTCGCTTTCCTAGCGCAAGTGTTTGCATAAAGAGTAAATTCTGATTACGCAAACCCGCCTTAACTCTAAATTGCTCATCGGTTTTATAGTCATAATTCTAAATACCAGCAAACTCATTAAAATCAATATTAAATCCAAAGGTTTGATAAAAATATATTATTTTTCAAGAAAAAAATCAAAGATTAACTATTTTTTTTATAAAAGAAATATATTTATTTTTTTAAGTCCTGAAACAAATACACAACTCATAGTCCAATAATCAAGGTACAATTTACATGTCATTTGCAGACGCTAGGCTTGGGCAACCGGGCTGTTAGCAACGTAACCAACATCTGTCCCCTCGGCAACTTCTCTAACGAACCAGTGCTACATGGCGCTGAAATCAACATCAATATACAAGGGGAGTTAGCAGAAAATGCTCTCTCGCTACAAGCCAATTTCGAATATGTCTTCAAAATGGTGATATCCAAGCAGGGTCATCCAGCTATACCATGGCATGACCAGCTAGAACGGACCATAAGGATGGAGACCACTAAAGCGCCTAAAGTTAATATAAGGTTTATATTGTCGATAATAGAGGGTTAAAAATGGATCGAAATGAACATACACATTCTAGACAGATATTTTAGTAGTATATTAAGTCAAGAGGTGATAAATAAGAGCATCATTACTCACCCAATCACACATTAGACGCACTACGTATCTATTTGATGACTGCTGATTTCGTGAGCATTTAAGAATCAAAATAACACTAATTACAATAGTAAAATATTCTTAAAGCATTTGTTCAGAAAACGACCCCTTCGAATAAAAGTACGCAATGATGTATATCTTCTAGACTCTATATAATGTCAACGCCCTTTCAAATAAGTTTGCTTTTTGTTTGCTCCTCCTAAATCAGCTGCAACAGTTGCTGCATACGACGCCATGATCAGAATGTGGTGACAATCAGAGGCCGAAAGATGTTCTACTTCACTTGCCAGGAAAACTGCCGCACTGTATTTGGCAACCTCAGTCAAAGTTGGAGCCTACATAAAATAAACGATGACGGGTCTTATGCGTCGACGGATCTCGCACAACAAGACGAATATTTTGTTGAACGTTTTAATTGCGTTAGATAAGAAAAATATTATCAGTGGTCAGTGCGTTGATCATTGAATAAGCTTTTTAATGATATTTTAGAGGTAGTAAAAGTCTTGATCAAAGGCTTGACCATTTAAATATATTAATATAGTGGTCTATACCATGTCTTGTTACAAGAGTTCCTGATTGATGCATGATAATAATTGAATAATTCTGTAGAATCTATGTATGTAGGATATATTCTTTGAAATAGCACATCAAGTGAAGCGGTTATTCCTTGCCTCGGACACACTAGAAGGCAACGCCACCTACCAAGTGAAAGTGGGCTTATCCACACAAGGGTCATTTCAGGGATTCGCCACCTTTAACTTCACCGTGGCCGACGTTCCCTTTGATGGCACATGTTCCGCTAACAGATATCAGGGTGAGCTACATTTTTAAATGACTCTGTGCATAAAAAGGTTCTAAGTGCATTATTTGGTGTTTTGAGACAAAATTCTCTAATCTCTATAAACAGAAAATAAAAGGTTTATAATGTAGCTAATTTATCGAATTGTCCCTCAAGATTATTAATAATGATTGATAAAACATGTTCGATTTTGTCACATGTTATTGGTCATACATGTAAGTCATGTGATAAATTTGGGGGAACCCCCTGTTGGTTTCCAGACTTTGTTTCAAAGTGAATTACTATTTAGAAAGGCCACATTCTACTTTGCAAATGTCTGTCAGGACGATTTCACGCGTCATAGTGTAATAATTCATTATGAAACAAATCTAAAAACAAGTTTTTTATGCCTCTCCGCCGGAGAAAGCCCCCTTTATCCGCGGAGTAAGGGATACATCTCCGGTCCCCTTTGTTTACATTAGTCACGTGACCGGAAGTATCGTCCTTGTTATGTAACGAAAAAGAGGGGAAGGCGGGATGGGTTAGCTGTGCGTAG
>LQRL01156713.1:5861-16832 GCA_001703475.1 Hydroides elegans
CCCGCCACGTCAATAACCATATTCAATAGTCAGTGCCAATCCTGGCTAGCACCTAAGACGTGGGGTCGGGTCAACGGCGTCTTCAAACCACTGTAGCCGATAAGAAATATATGGAGATTTTATTCAGAGTTGTACAGTTTATTCGAGTTATGATGTTTTTTATGGCACTGGAAGTGCTGCACGACAATCAAAGTCCAGTATGGCTATAGTTTTTCGGACTCAACGAATGAAGAATGAAGATACGTGGGGTCGGGTAAACGGTGTCTTCAAACCACTGTAGTCGAAAAGAAATATATGGAGATTTTATTCAGAGTTGTACTGTTTATTCGAGTTTTGCCGATTTTGTTTATTTGTATGACATTGCAAGTGTTGTACGACAACAAAGTCCAGTATGGCTATAGCCTTGTGGACTCAACGAATGAAGAATAACCCATTTTATATGTCTGATTCAAGTCACTTTTTTAAAAGCACCCGTCTAGACCAGGAACAGTCGGTTATCGATTCGCTCAAACTCTCTGTAAAGAATTGTTAGCAGATAAAAGAAGCTATATTCTAGCTCTGTGCCACTCTTCTCGTAAGGGTTCGTTTTGAAATAATAAATATACTGAGCGATAAAATAATTATTTTGAATTTATATACTATACAAGTGAAAAGCAGTATAAATGATATTTAAACATATAGCATGCTTATTGAGCTATACTTGAACCAACTTTTTGCAACGAATATATGCAGATAATGTTTATTTCATCAGTTTAAAAATAATAAGGAAATGTCAAATCAAGTTATCTACAAAGTTGTTTAAGTGGAAGTTCACAGAAAATGATATGTTGTTCGAAATTATCGATTTCGGGATCTTAAATATAAAAAAAAACTCGCATAATTTATTAATAGTTAAGATTTTGTTCATCAAACGCACATCGTCAAACAAAGTAGATATTATGCGCATTCATCAAATCACTTGTTTGAGCACACCATGCCATTACGACCAATTTAATATCTAATTGAAAAGTTAGGGAAAAAACGTTTTTACTTGGTCCCAGTGGAGCACATCATGTCATTACGACCTATTTAATATCAAATTGAAAAGTTAAGGAAATAACCGTTTTTACTAGGTCCCAGTGGGTTAAATTATTATTATCATTATTATCATCATATACGATATTTCTATACAGCTTTATAGACAAGATTTCCACAGCGCTTTACAAATATATATTGATATAATATTCAAACAATATAAAATTAAGTAATATTGACAAATGAAGTCGAAGAACATAATCTAACCTTTTTGGAAGTAATGTATTTTAAACAACTAAGTAGATATCTTTTAAAAATAGTTAATGTTTTGTCACGTTACATTGAAATTCATCATTTCTGATAATCAGTTTATGGGGCGCCTCCATTCATGTCCAAGGAATCGAAATGTTCGAAAACGTTCAAAATACGTTTAAAATGTTCAAAGGTTCAAACTATAGTTTAAACATATTATTTTTAATATTTTTGAGATAGGTTGCATCAGTATGGATATCTTTTGCTAAAATGTGACTTTATTTTGAAAATATTGATGCAAATCAATACTTTTTGAACCTTTGAACAATTTGAGCGGTTTTTCTAACCAGGTAGGACTTATCTGAAAGACTTGCAAATCCACCTGTTGTCAAACCTGTCAAATATGTGTGCTATTTATTTGGATGCTTTAAATTCTATACATTTATGGTTTTTTTGTAATTTTGAACGTTTGAATGTTTTGAACGCCTTCACACACTAAGTTACAAAATCAATTTGGTATAGATATTCTAACTTTGACCGAAGTTTTAAAAGAATAGACATCATCTTTACATGTCTTCTATATCTCAACTTTGAACATTTTGAACGTGTTTTGAACGTTTTCGAACATGGCAAATCCTTGGACATACCTCATGGGGCGATGAACATTAATCAATAACCAATCAAATAAATAAGTTTTTGCTTTAAGGAAGAAGACCTCAAGGATATAGTACTCGGTCCCAATAAGTTGTATTTATTGATAAACCGACAGGGGCACCCAAAGATCTGTGAACAGATATGATATTTCCAAACAATAAAATAATTATGTTGCTTATTCAAACAAAAAAAAAAGATTTTTAATTCCAGTGATCGTATAAATTTCTAAACCAAACCATAAATGTGTTATTACAATTTTTGAAATATCCTATATATTCTTATTACTCTAGCCAGTGACTTTTAGGAACAGATAATTTAGTAAAAATGTTGCATTTTATGGTCAGCTAGCTAGCAAAATATGAACAGATATTTGGCCCTTATATGTGGTGATATCATTATATCTTTATATTATGTATATGTTTCGGAAAATTTTCTCGTTATACAGAATAACATAAAATTTGGTTCGTAGGGGGGCCCCTGAACCGATTATATGTCATTTTATAACACGATGAATTTTTCCTTGTATGTCATACCAAACCTAAGAATTTTAAATTTTCATATATAGACACACAGTGATGCTTGGGCTATTCCCTTTTTTCTGATATTGCGCTTGTGACGTAACTGTTAAAGGGCTTAGTGCACAAACCCGTTTAGTACAAAATTGGAGTTTTGAGAAAATTAGCTTTAATACTCTTATAATACTCAAAATGATCTCCGATCCAATATACATGTAGTGTTAAGCAATCAAACTAAATTCAGCATTTAGATACTCTATCGTCAATCAACTTCATGTTTTATTAATTCATGAATTTACAGACTATAAACCATTCGTGTAAAGGCCAATTAACGTTTGAAATTAGCTTTGATGCAACCCTTTATTACACCGCTTTATTTAAATGAGTGCTTATATCTTCTGAAGAACTGTTCGTCAAATAGAATACTGACTACCTTAGAGATCTATAAAGATTGTTTACGGCATAGAAAAAAAATAATTGTCTTTCTAAAGAAAATCATTTTAAATATTCCTTGAAAAAAAGCTAAATTTGTTAAAATTGTTGAAATCAAAAGCAATTTCTTAAAATTAAATCGATAATTTCAAAGGTTGACCCGATCGATTTTGACAAATGCTAATATATCATGTCTCTACTAAGCGTAGAAAAGCGGATTTTCTGGCTTAGGCATTATGTTGTAACCATCGTTGAAAGTTTATGCATTGCCAATGTAAATAGCCATGATTTCATTATGTAAAAGGGTCTGAAGCTATATTTTCTGACTCATATGTTGTATATGAATTTCTACATACATACCATCGGCAATGGTTATCATCAAACGATTGTATTCAAATCGATTTATATCACTTCACAACAAAATTATCTACGTCATGACATATGGTTAACGACTTGTTGTTCATCAAAAGCTATATTTTCGTCCTTTGATATATCAGTATAATAAATCAACATTATCGATTGAATGTGTCGACTTTGATTAAAATCACTCATTTGTAAAAAAGTTTTCATTGACAAGTGCATTTACTTTTATATGAACACTGCGTTATATGTTGGCTGGGTATATATAGGATATTCAAGGTTTTTTCTAATATTTGTACGAAAGCTGCAACAAAAAGTTTCCTTATTTTGTACACTATTCTACATATATAGCAAGACAGGAGCAAAGGATCGCATTTTCAAAATGAAACATGTGACCAGTTTTGTCACTTTTTTTATTTATTTCTGTATGCTTATATGAAAAACCTATTTAAATACAGTTTATTTTGATTTTATTTTGATTTTTATATTTAAAGAAAAGGGTCATAAGATATGTGGAGCCATATATTCACTATAGAGCCCAGTTAGGATTCATTTCATTGCTCTTAATGTCAGACTCAAAATGATTTATGTAATACTAATATTTACCATTGATATCAATCTATTGAATTGAGTTAATGCATTAATCCCAACAGCACTTGAATAATATGTTTGTGCCTTTCATTCTTCCGATATTACAACAAAACCAACATACTAAATAAATACTTATGACAATTAAATGCGTATTTACAGATTATTGGAACGCTCCCTATTGTAGTGAGATTTCAACTTATGCGCGTACAAGGAAGTGACTTTTTAGATTATTTGGTTTAAATATAGAGTTTACGGATATCAATTAAGATATTCATATCAGTTTAGAAATGTAGTTTAGATTCATGAACATGTTATGCAATGGCTGACACCGATTCAAATAGGCAATTAAAATTAAAATGTGATAATTGCAAAAATAAATTTAGGGAACTATTCGAGTTAGCATGTTCTCATAAGCTATGCAGCATTTGCAAAAATAAAACAAAAACCGGAAGAAATTACACGTGCCTTATAAAGGGCTGTGCCAAATTTACAGATAGAGTACCAGTCCAAGTGCTAATTGAGGATTCACTGGTACCTGAATCAGAAAACGAAGCAATCAAGAAAGCGAAAGAACTCTCCGTAAAATATAAAAACATCTTACACCAGCGTCAAAGAGATTGTATAGAACACGTGGACAAACTCGAGAGATCAATAAGTGAAATAAAAAATGACGAAAAGAGAACATTGCATGAATTATCCAAGAAATTTGATATACGGATGAACCAGCTTAAAGCTCATTATGGCGATATGCGCACGCAATTCAAAACAAGCATTAGTCAGCGCGTGACCAATCTAAATGCCATTGTTAAGGACTTGAAGAAAAGTTTGAACGAAATTGGATCTGAAATAACCAAATTGTCGGCCAATATTGAAGCCATTTTTGAAAAAGGCGATTTAAAAAAAGCGTCTGATTTCAATTCGGAACTGGAGATAAAAACGGAAACGACAGAGGTAATTGAACTTGACCTAGGGGAATTCAAAACGGATATAAACCAAACGGAAGATTTTCATTTGGGAGATTCACTCGCCATCTCTGCACCAGATCCGACAATCAAAAGGAAATCAATAAAAGTAAGACAAAGTGTGTAATGAACACATTTTTGTTATAATTGCTATTTATATCAATAGTGTTTATCCTCATTGGATTTCTTTGCGTACTAAAACCAACTGGATGTTGTTATCGACGTTTTTCTCTGCTTTACAATTAGAAAAACCTGACAATGAGCCAATTATTACGTAATTTAACGCTGTCGTAGCTGGTTATTACCATAACATAATTTGTATAGGCTTTTATTAAGCTAACCTCATCCGTTGAAATTAATTTTAATTATAATTGTTTTACGAATTTGCATGATAATTTGAAATATCACAATCAATGAAAAGAATATCGAAATACTGTTTATAGTATTTTGCTACTTGATAAAGTCTTTCGATTACTTTATAGCAGAAAAGTAAAACACCTAGTATAAAGGTGGCGGAATACTTATTCCATACTTTTTTTATATATTTTTAGGCTGAGAACGTTCCCCAAAATGATCTTACGGCGTTGCGCGACCGGCGTCTTACACTTGAGAAAAAGACGGCTATTCCAAACAATGTACACTCGCTAAGTCTACTGGATGGAGACCAACTATGTCTTAGCGAAGGATTCCAGGGGTTCAGTCTCTATGATAAGAATCTAGAGAAGCAAAAAAGTAAGTAAAATGGATGTGTGGGTATCTTTGATAAAAATCTAGAAAGGCAGAAAAGTAAAGGATTTGCGGTCATTTATGTTTGAGGGGAATTCGTGCATAATAAGACTAATTCGACGATACACTCTTTTAAATGGGCATGATCTATGTACTATACAATTACAAACATATATAATATACAATCAACAAATATACATATAAGAAAAAAGCGACGATATTATGTACGGAATATATTGTTTAAAAATCTCTTAAACAATCTCAAACACATTTGATAAATTTGATAAACTGCAAGTTTATTATATATTGTATCGCGTGCTTACTGTTTTTCTATAAAGGTTTCAAAGCGGGAAAGATGAGATGTGTATACGACGTCTGCCAATTAGTAGATAAAAATTTTGCTGTGGCCGCAACAACAGGACTGTTTCAAGTGAATGAAGATGGTTAGTATTTGAGATTTTCAACAATATTTAAGATATTAGATTATATATTAATTATTTGATTTTCAAAAATATGTTAAACGAGAGTAATATTATGCTCGGTAGAGCATATAAATCTGCTATCTTTTTTATGAGAAATGAAATTGAAACCTTTTTTATCTAGACCATATTTTCATATTAACATTTGTGATTCCATGCGAGTTCTAACATATTTAATCTCTCATGCTTGTTGCTATGGACAGTCTATTCAATTTATCTTTCTTAACTAAAAATAACACCCCCTTTAATGCATGCATGCGCTTAACCCAAACAACCAAACATAAGAAGAGCTGTCCCAACGCTGCATTTGTACTTTGACGCAATAATTACGTCATATTTACATCGACAATGCCCGCCTACTCAGCTTCCACTCTATTGAATATGCGTTTTGATTGACGTGTGTTAATGGTATAACAAGCCAATGTGTATTTTGTGATGCCAATTAAAGGCAGCCAATAAGAGAAGACAAAATAGGGTTCAAGGGTTACCTTAGCTAATTAGAATAATGTTATGCATTTTAAGCTTTACAGGGATGTCGTGAGATTCGAAGTCGCTTATATACAAACATTTATATTTTCCACGTTTATTATCAATCAAAACCATTTTTCATAAGTTTGGCCAGCCGATAAATAACTTCAATGTTACATTATGGTATACTTTTGATGTTTGTTCATAGCCTTTAAGATAAAGTTATGCGTGTGACAAATTTCGCAAACGAAAACGGACCAAAAATATAATCTGCTCCGTTTTCGTAATCGAAAAAGATAGCAGATAATTATGTATGAGTCAAACCTATAAGCACACATTGCATCATTATGGCTACAAATAGTATGGATGCAAATACTCAAGCGTACAGTTTTGTTATAGGCTATCCAATAAACCTATTATAAATGTAATAAAGTGTATTATTTGTTACAATCCAAATTGTTAAATGAATTTCTTAAATGTAAAATATCGAAATGAATAATGGCTTTGCCATGTCAAATATAAATAATTATAGGATTTTGTGAGCTGTTTGATTTAACAGCGGTTAAATATGGTAAATTTGGTATTTTAAGAACGTTATTTACTTGCTGTTCCAAGGGGATGTCACAGACACATTTGCAGAGGGCTCTTATACCAGCGTCGCCACATACCGCGGACGGATATTTGCGGGGTTCAGTGATGCCAAAGCCAAACCACCGTGTCAGATCCATACATTCCAAGGAAATAGTCGCGCCAAAAAGCAACTCCTCACTTCATTAACGTGCGATTCTGATCATCACATCAAGGTTGCGCTAGGTAATATTTAGCATAATTCATTTGTCAAAGTAAAATATTTGTCCTTTGCGAAAACGTGGGGCAGATGTTGTGAATGTCAAAACGGAGAGAGAGGGGGAGGAGCCAGTTTGTTTTGATTTGATTTATAAGAGCAAACGAGGTAGCTTGATGGATAGGGGCGTAGTACGCCACGTGTACCCCCTCTAAGCCTGAGGCTGCGCAATACAATATAGAATAAATAATTAATATAATTTATCTATAAATTATAACATTTATGCAAAGTGTTAAATGGAAAATTCAATATACGAAGAACACAATATGAAATTGGCGCTTTTTAAATAAACATGACCATAGTGCCCCGGGATAACTAAAACCAGTCTTAATAGTAAAAGTAGGTGAGCACATTACGACAAGAAAAGGTTTAAATAACATTTCTTAAAACGGTACATTTTAATATATTTTTACAGGGCGAGATCTAATCTACGTTTCCTGCAAACAAGACAACGTCATTACCATTATGTCCATGGAAAACGGCACACATCTCCAAGTAATCACCAAGGCAATGGATCAGTTTAACCTCGACGGCCCATTTGTCAATCAAGTCGATGATAACTCGAGTGCACTGGTTTGTGAACGGAACGACAGGGTCCATGTGTTGCTTCAGAATGGACAGGGATATGAAGTGGGAACGGATCAACCGATTAAGAAACCAGTTGGGGTGCTATTTGTGGATGGGGTTCTGTTTGCGATTAGCTCAAGCTATAAGGTTCTTTACTCATTCAAGTAAATAAATAAGAAATGGACTATTGATTTAATAAATGGCGAATAATCAGTATAACTAACTTGATGGATCCTTAAAGCATTAACGGGTCGTTTGTAAATCAGGTCGATAACGCGAGTGCATTGGTTTGTGAACGGAACGACAGGGTCCATGTGTTGCTTCAGAATGGTCAGGGATATGAAGTGGGAACGGATCAGCCGATTAAGAAACCAGTTGGGGTGCTATTTTAGGATGGGGTTCTGTTTGCGATCAGCTCGAGCTACAAGACTCTTTACTCGTTCAAGTAAATTCACAGACAGAATCGTCTGTACGAGACACCATGATTTAGCATATGCTTAAAAATATGTTACGACAGACTATCAAACACAATAACGGACTCTATACTTATCATCACAATTCTCAATAAAATTAATTTGCTTATTTATGTGGAAATTGTATAACGCGTGTAATATATAGAGCGCCATATGATAGTAACTCCCTTTAAAATTGTTTTACTTAATTAATGTATCTATGTTTTATTGAAATACGAATATTGCATTTGAACATATGGGGGAAATTTTGCAAGATCATCGTGTGTTTATGGAAAAACAGTATAGAAAATCAGATGATCAAAGATGAAAAACGATATCAAATGGTATTGATATGCTACTTGGCCTTATTATCTTAATAAGTAATGTTAAATATTAAGTTCTGTTTTGTTGAATTTTTATTTTGATATGTACATAAAATTGCATCCTGGAATAAATCAATGCAATGTGACTTACAAAAGCGGGTTTATTTTCTCTTTAAAACTATTATCCGCCTAAAAATTGACATGAGCATTTCATAAAATAATAATCAAGCACTGAAAATCACCAGGTAATAATGATAAACAAAACACAACAATTTGCAAATCGGACAATTTGAGCACAAAATGTTGTCGTATATATGCGACCTTGCTTCTATGCATTTTATCAACATATTCGCCTGTAACCTTATATTTTGATACAATCAAACTGTTATATTGACCGTATTACATAACAATTTCACCAAATCCACATTTTGATTGTAATTGCTACGATAAAACACAGAAATAGAAAAATGTTCTTACGAACTAAGATGCACATTATGTGTATCCATACACGTTCATACAAAAGAACACACAAATTTACAGCATTTTGTTTGCGAGTGGGCATCTCTCATAATAATTATGTATGAGGATAAATATTGGTTAAACAATTAAAACGTCTTTGGTTTTAGGGTCTCGAGCCCCCGCTTATTTACTACCATATTTATGAGGATAAGATACAGATACTATTTGATTATGACATAAGCCATTTATACATATTTTACACCGTAAAACAAGATAAACTCTACAATAGAGAACAAAAATGATTTATGCAACTAACTACAGTGACATTCACACAACCGTTGACAATTGTAATGCTTGATAAACATTGTAATTTAATCTTATTTAGAACTGATATGAGTCACTTCATAATTTCATTTCTATCTAGAACTAATTATTATACGGTCTCTATTTCGTTGGCCCTGAGGAACGAAAATACTGTAGCTTTAATTGAGTCTCTTTGTAATTTATATTTTGCTAATCGAAAACTATTTTTAATTCGGTCTCTTTTTTTTTATTTAGTTGACTCCGAGGAATTAAATATTCCTGAGGAACGAACATTCTGCAGGCTCTCAGAGATCAATAGTATCGATGACATCTGAGTAGTTCTCGAAGAAACTCTGTGAATGAAAAACAAACCCATGTTAAAGTTTGTTAACAAACATAATGTCCTGAGATCCAAAATCCAAAAGATTAAATATCGAGAGGTTAAGTGACATTATCTTGAGCTAAAAAAATTTAAAACATTAAATATCGAGAGGTTAGATAAAATAAAATTGCGTATCTAGCAATCATGTGATTTCTTGAACATCGTAAGTCAAAATGCGTTTTGTACAAGGCATATGTTTATGTGATTGCTAGAGAGATATAGAGAGTGAGTGAGAAATATAATTGAGACGAAGAATGAGAGAGAGAGAGAGAGACCGAGAGAGAGAGATAAAGAGAAAAGACTTATAGGTAGAGAAATAGAGAGAAGGAAAGAGAGGGAGAGAGAGCGCTAGGACAAGATAACAAAACACTTCAACTCTTAGCAAATAATTCTTTTCACATTTCCTACCTGGAACAGATCAATGGTCACTGGATACAGCACACATCTCACGGATCGACTGCATACTCAGTTGGGGTGCACCCAAATCCAAAGTGGGCATACCC
Organism: Hydroides elegans; assembly: GCA_001703475.1. Taxonomy (NCBI): domain Eukaryota; kingdom Metazoa; phylum Annelida; class Polychaeta; order Sabellida; family Serpulidae; genus Hydroides; species Hydroides elegans. The sequence continues at coordinate 16,148 of LQRL01156713.1, forward strand.
AACTTAGCACTCATGATAGAGAAGAGAATGAAGGAGAGAGAGAGAGAAAAAAAAGAAGAGAGAGCGAGAGAGAGAGAGAGCGAGAGACAGAGAGAGAGAGAGAGAGAGAGAGAGAGAGAGAGAGAGAAGAGAGAGAGAGTGAGAGAGAAAATGTTGAGCGGAGGGGAAAAGAAAATGAAAACAATTCTAATTCTATAACAACGAAAATAATATTTACGTACCTGGAACAGATCAATGGTCTGTTTTACACTGGACACATCACACATTTCACGGATCGAGTGCATACTCAGTTGAGGTGCACCCAAATCCAAAGTGGGCATTCCCAACTTAGCGCTCATAATAGGACCGATAGTGCTGCCACACGGTGAGTCGTTGCGAACCACAAAATCCTGCGAAAAATGGAAATATCAACATTGATTATAAATACACAATAAATACATCATAAATATACATTTGAACATATCATTTGAATTGTTGAGCGCAAAATTATCTAAACACTTTATAAATAGAATTTACTTCTTTATCCTTGAGGAAATGAATCGGGTTCAGACTACAGAAGACCTCCGGTTTCCTCGCAACTTTCTTATAACAGTGGTCGTAAGCACCTTTAGCAGTGGCATATTGATAATTGTTTGACTAGCAAGAAAAATGGATGGCGGAGAGGCGTTTGGGGGGGGGGGGGGGG
>LQRL01156721.1:714-20227 GCA_001703475.1 Hydroides elegans
TTTTTTATACGTTTACTTTATATTGGCATGGGTTCGTAAAATGCAGATTCGCTTGCTAAGCGCGAGGACCCGAACTAACTGACTTATTACTCAATATCTACAGTTTCAATTCAGTACATAAATAAACGTATGCGAAAAAGAATGATTAAGTGTGAATATGATCAATTTTGTCAGGTTCCAAATATCTACTATCATAACCTTTTACATACCTAAACAAAATATTCCGACATTTTCTCGTAAAATGCAGATCCCCTCTTCTACATCGAAGCAAACACGCAACTTTTTTAAATATAGTGATTTTTTTTAGTTTAAAAGCTTATTCTTTTTTCTTAAATATAACCGCGTCCTTACATTATATTTATCAAGGTTGAATCGTGGCTGTGATATATTAAAGTGAATAGCTGTAGATTTTACTTAATAGATTTGGGAAAACTTACTCATAACACCATTCTCAAAACTAAAAACCTGACCTAACTAGACTAGACGAACTTACGGATATGAACATCATTTTCCTGCCTGCAAGAAAGTAGCCGCTCAGGGTGTTTTTCGATGCTTTGCATGATGCCTTAAAAAAGTTGTTATTTATATGTATGCTTTCATTATTATCAAATACGAAATTAAATGAATGTAGGTCAAATTAGCAAAAATACCTTATGTTCTATATATAATTTAGAATATATTACCTAAAGCAAGCTGCATAACATCATATACATGTTTTTTTTTTCATTTTAATATGTAATGGATTATCAGAGTAGCACGTAACCTGTGTTTATTTGCAATTTTTTGACAATTAATAAAAGTGCTCTATACAATGATTTTACAACTTCCTGGAGACAAGCCCCATTTCAATTGAAATAAGTATATATTTACATGTTTACTTAAGAAAAAACTAAAAAATGATAATTTTATCGAAAATACTCACAAGTAGTCCGACCCCTATGACAAGAACGAAGTATCCAACCACCACGCCGATATCCGCTCCCGACAATGTCGTGTCCGTTTTTACTGCATTCGTCACACCGCTCATGTTTACAGATTATGTCGGTCCGGTTATCTTAAAATACGAAGATAAATTTTCTTTAGATAGCTATAATTATCTTCATGCATGCACCTTTTTATTTTATATATTTTTTTGCAATATGTCGTCCTTTTTATATGTGAACGTAAATTTTAGCAATGTTTTCTCAGAATTACAAAACTTGATGTTTTTGAAACCGCTATCTATGAGCGACAACATACATTTATTACAATTTTCTATAAGTGTTTATTTTCTTTTTGTTTACTTATCACTTATAGGGCAATGGAATATTTTTTATGTTTTCTGAGAATACATGTTTGATGTCCTTAAAACAAAATTCTATCTATGAACGACAGCTTTTATACGAAATAGATTGATTAAAATTCTTCAATATTTTGTTTCGCTTATCATTTGCTTATCATTCGAGAATAACTTGGAAAGTTGGTGTTTTAATTTGGTGTCTTAATAACCATTCTAACACTATATTTTAGATTTGACCTGGGTCATATATTTAAATGAGCGTTAATTTTGGGTAATGTTTAATGAAAAATATATGAGTCATATATTTAAATGAGCGTTATTTTTGGGTAATGTTTAATGAAAAATATATATTGCAGATAAATGTCCAATTATCCAAATAACAACATTCATATTGATTTTACTTTTGCTTACCCATTTACATATCAAAATTACATATATATTTTAATACTTTGAATTCAAAATAATAGTGTTTAATTGAATGATAACGTTTTGATCCAGCAGCTTTAAGGTCTGTTTAGTATGAAATATTCGCCCTTAAATTTTCGCGCTAAAATATTTACAAATTGAAAATATGATATGTGAATGATTGTTTTATCTTGTGTGTTTATTTTTATATGAAACACTGTCATGTTGTTTACAATGTGTGAAAGTTTCGTTGTATTTTGACTTATTGTTACTTAGATATTGCATTATTTGTGAAAATCGCGGCGATTTTCATTTAAGGTTTATTATCAAAGCAACTATTAGTTGTAATTCAACCATACTTTCACACATGATAAATAACATAACATTGTTTCATGTAAAAATAAACAAACAAGATAAAACAATCATTCATATATCGTATTTTCAATTTGTAAATATTTTAGCGCGAAAAATTAAGGGCGAATATTTCATACTAAACAGACCTTTAAATTATTCATGTAACTACATAAGTCTGTCATAAGTAACATAAACACCTACCAAATCCAGCAAAAATACAAAGACGTTGTGCCCTATTTGTTTTACCGCTGCGATGTAGGACAGCTTCCAATCATGCTGTCACTTTTTGGCGGTTTTTATACATATTCATTACCATACACTTAAGCTGAAAAAAGCTGTTGTTTTGGGGTGTTTACTTGTCGTTTATTTTTTCTATGAAATTATATAGCTAGCACAAAAAGTCAACTAAGTTAACTGCAAGAAAAAGCTACTTAATGTCATTAATATGAAAAATAATTTGGTTGCGCTTGTTATATCACTAAATTAATCCAACCATATCTTTGTCATATCGAGTTTTAAAACTAAAACTATGTCACTACACTATGTTATCAACTGATCTAGTTATTAATGAAATAATTCTTTCTTACTTATTTTTTTGTAATTAATTCAATTGTTTAGAAAATCGTTATTATAGTTTACCTTAATACGCTGGTAATATCATTTAGTTAATAATTGCATACCAACACTTGATCCTTTTTTATATCGCAGGTTTCTGTACGGATGTTAAGAGCTGTTAAACTTACATGGGTACATTTGACAGAGATAAAGATGATTGCCTTTAATAGATACATAAAAGAGTGCATATATTCCGTTTCGCCGTGACTTTCTCACATACTTCCCGTTAATAGTTATGACAAATAAAAATAAATAATCGAGGGGTGTCAAAAAAAAATATATTTTTACAACACAATCGCACAGTTAATTGTATTCTATTATTCAACAATTCTTCATTTTATCACGTGTAAGCCATAACGCACTGCATAGTTCAAATAGTATATTTTTGCACATATTTTTTTTGGTTTTAATCAAGCTAGAGTTACTTCATTTGCACTTACACAATTTCACATTTTATCCAAAAATGAAAATTAATCTTGTTACAAGCTCGTTTACGGGTGTTGGGTTGTAATTAGTACTTTTCACATTTTCCTTTCACTTCACCTTACTTTCGACAGGTTTTTGAGAACTTGAAGAAATGTCTTTGGTAGGGTTGTTTAAGAATAAAAAGGGTTATTACCTGTGTTATAGTGATTTTATTGCTGTATTTCATTACGGCCTTGTGTATGGTTCACAATGATCGATACATTAGAAGGCGGATTTTAGTGCTGGCGCATTCTTACCTTTTTTAATATAAGTCATAGATAACTGTTTCTCGATAATCGGATATCATTAAACTATAATTCCGGTAGTTCTATAACGAAGAATAATTGGCATATTCACTATTATTATAATATTAAATGATCCCGATAAACAATCAAAGAATACAATTTTGACTAATAACCTTGAAAACGCTCAGGAGAACGAGAGGCTCGCTCCGCGCGCCACTGTATACTACGCAAACAACTGCATCGGAGCAGTGTTTAATAACAAAGTTACATTTGAAATTATTCGAAAGTTATTCTCAATCCGTCTCGAAGTAAATTTTCCGTATGAAAATATGACTTATTTAACAATCACCTACCATATAGCAACACCATTGAATTTCGAGCAGAAATATAAGAATCCTCACGAGCTGTTAGCCCAAATTCCAGCTGGCTTGGGAATTGTGCAAAAAAATCTAGCTGTAGAGATTTGTGCAGTCTGAAATTGTTTTCGATAATTTCATGATTTTCTCAATCGATAGTGAGCACAATTATTTAAAACAAAAAAAAATAAATAACCTCAACATTTCAATTTTCTATAAAAAGTGTTCCTTACAGTTCCAAGCTGGCTGGAAAAGGTGAACCAGCCCAGCTGGCCTGGAAAAAGTTACATTTTTGCAAACTTATAGTGTTCACAATAATTTTGCAGACAATGAGAATTTTAATATAATTTTAAAGTGATTCTACCACTTTAAAAAAAACGGTATTTCGAGGGTGCCCTTTACTCGCTGGAAATTGATTGTATCAAGTTGGAAAATTATTCAAGCTTTCCGCTTTATTATTTACATCATACTTACAACGGAACAAAATGTATTGGATATATGGAACATGTCTTGAACTAATTTTCCTAGACCCGGAACTTGTGCCTGTTCGGCGCAAAAATTACTGTTCCCAAATGTTTGCATCACACAACAGAAAAAAAACTCAAGTTCCATTCTATATTCTCTTTAATGAATTATTCATCAACCAGGCTTTGACGTAAATCATCAACCACTCAATATCATTGTCTTGGAAATCGGATAGATTCAATTCGTGATCTATGACCTTAAAACAAAACGTGTATGATTATTTTTAACCCAGTGCCACTATGGCACATATATCGTTTAAGCACAAGGGCATACTAAATATTGTGAAGTGAGCAATTGTGTGACCACAAAGTAAGAGGCATTATTATGTTTTTTTTCTTCAATTTTGTCATATTTAACTTCAATGAGGGCTGTATGATTATGATATTTTTTTGGTAAATCTGTCAATGAAAATGAAACGAACCGCAATAATTAAACTCCTGGTGAATGAAAACATATTCACTTTTAAAATAAAATTGCTCAATTACACTTAATTAAATGCTAGCCTTGAATACACATATGACGAATTTGTTCAAAATAGAGCAATTCGAACAAGAAAAAAAAAAGTAATTTAGAATTCAATTAAGATGTTATTATGAAAATAAAACAATTTTAATGTTAGGTTTACAGTATGAAAAATAACTTCACAATTGTCGATAAATGAGTTACGTTTAATGTTGGTCGGAACATAACTATGTTTATTAATTATTTTATATTCAAATAATTTGATTTTATATGTTTTGAATATTTATATTTATATACAATCATAATTTATTTGCAACTCCAGCTCAACTTAAAACATGATTTACATTCAATCTAATTGATATACATGAATAAATTCTACACTTAAATAGCATGGAATTGGTTTTATCATATAAATATCGACTCGCATATAGCAACTATTCTAAAATATAAACAACCAACATGGAAAGACAAATTCCAAAGCTGTTTATAGAGCACGTTCAGCGACAATCCGCTAAAAACCCTTTTAGTAAACATTAATATATTTAGAAGTTGGTTGCTAAAAATTAGGACTTTCGAAGAAAATAATTTTCAAGCAATAGATGGCTTTCAGTAAGTCTTTATGGTCCCATCGACGCAAGTCGGATAACCTAGATTCCATCAAGGTCTAATTGAGACAAATAGAAATAGGGAGGGACACCCTGTGAATAATTCTTAGATGAACGTCCATTTAAACAAGAAATTGACCAATGTTATGAACATGCAATTATCAAACATTGGTTTTGAATATGTTTGAAAACGACAGGAAAGGGGGGTTTGACATCGAATTCTACTTGAGTTCCTTTTTCAAAGCTAAGTGTTTTCCAATAATATTTTTTTTTATGTAACGCGAAAGTCGAAGAACATTTCAAAGAAAAGTTGGTATAGCATCGAAGCTCCATTCATGACGTTTTCAGTCGGGTCACACCCAATTCGTTAATCTGTCCACGAATAATATTGGTATATGACATGATAAAGCCTGTTAGAAAAATACTTATTTTATAACATAAACATATTTTCGTACATTCGAAGACATACCAGCATTTTCTTTTCATATTTGTGCAACCATTTTTTTTTCAAAAGCCTCTGTCATCGGCTACCCTTCCCATAGCTGCGGTATTAGGAAAAGGGATGAGCTTATATCCAATAATCCCTCACCATTTATTTCATTTGGCTCTCACATTATGCCTCCAATCGTGAGTCTATTCTAGATGAAATTAGGAACTGTCTCTCCTGTGTCCCTGAAAGGCGTTTTAGCATTGGGGCCTGATGAATAAAGTGAAGCTAAGACAATGTCCTATTTAGCCGAACATTCAATAAAGTCACACTCGACTTGACTGCGATGTGATATCTTAGCAACTCGGCACATGGTCGCGTCACGTTTCTTATTTGAGGTAAATTAGGTAAGGCGAGCACTCCTTTACGACTAATGGATAAATGCAATATGTGAATAAACTTGGATGGAAAAACAGGAGCAGGTCCGGTAATAGAGTATTCACCAAAAATAGGCGGCGGCGAAAATAACGTGTTTGTCTGCATAAAATAATTGATTGAATTTCGCGTGATTCCTGAAACAGTTTTCATTTCTTTTTGTCACATGGTCATATAGGACGGTGTAAGTTTGCTGTGTGCTTTGGTAGGAATTGTATCATTTCTTAGTAAAGAGATCGGCATAATATTTCCCTATCAAGTAATGTTAGAATCTATTACTTCAATTCATCTTAGATTAATGCTTAAAAATGAAATATATTCGAATAATTGAGCTTTACTCGAGTACATATAGACTTCTTTAATTCGATGCTAATAAAATTCAATAATAAATTCAAGTAAAGTCATTTGTATTGTATTTTCTTGTATTATACTAGTGTCAGTAATTTGAATAAGGATAATGAAAATACAATAGTTTCATGGTCAAAGTAGCTAGCAAACATAAGAATTAAGATGTTTTAGTGATATGACTCACTAGAAAATGATAAGTGTAACATTTTGTTAAAAAAACGGCTCCACGGCCAATGCAGCCAGTACGAATGAAGATGAAAACATACAAACATGTCGGTTATCTTGCTTCTATATCACTATCTTTTGTTCAACAAGTGATACAGCGATGTTGGTGCCTGTGAACGGCGAACCTGCGAACAGAATACCCACTTAGCTCACTCTCTTGCGAACACGAGAGAGTGTTGAGTATAAAGCATTTAAATGTTCTCGTTCTGGCCTTTGTGTTGCCAGGCTCGCCCATTTTTGGGGTCCAATTTTTGCTCCACTTCATTTATTTACAGTTTCAATGTTGATTTTCTTTTGCGTTTAGGCATCAACTTGGATTGGGAAAGGACATACATATCGGACTCTCCCCATCCCAACTCGTGTTTGCTCTTAAGCCGCGTTCACCAGGAAAACTGCAAAACAAACTATGCATTAAGATGCATACACCAATTAAGGCAAATTGATACATTCTGCATTATAAAACTTTTACATCATTTGATTTCGTTAAAAACATGAAATTAAATTATTAAATAAAACAGATGAAATTTATATGTTAAAATAATTGAATTGGACACAGCTGCGTTCGTAAATAAATTCTGATCTGAGAGTATATACAAGTTAGTTTTGCTAGATAAATGACAATAAATTCTGATGAGACAGAAGTCCATTATACCCAACTCATGTCGCTTAATTTTTTGAACTCATGTCTTACAACAAATTTGTTTTAATGATTGAGTTTACATTTTATAATAGTTTTCACGTCATGAATATAAGACAGAAAGGTTACTAAAATGAACGGTATTGCGTCTGACAAACTAACCCCCAGTGGCCATCCATACGCTCGCATTCCTATTCTCTCAATTTATAATTCCTCGTCATGATATTCCATTCTACTCATGTCCCATTAGTTCACTGAGGCTGAAACGCAAACCGAGTAACTTAGGATAAGGCTACATCAAGAGCTTTTCGAGCTTTTTTATCCCCACAAACCGAGACTTTGTATGAACTTCTAACATACAAGTATAATTAAAATACTATCCAAAGGCTTATTGCGTGTCGCTTTTTGGGTTTCCAATAAGGAATATATCGAAAATCAAGGTTTGTATGGATAATAAATTACGAATAAGCTTTCAATATTGCCAGGCCCATAGTAACACATGGGGACAGTAGCGGTTGGAATGTATAAGGGACGGGATTCTCGTTAAAAGCTTGTGACATTTTTCTTTACGCAACAATGTATAGCAGCACCGCAAGTACGCATGACTTGCCGAAATAGGCTTTGCTTTATTTTTCTATTATTTTTTTTTAATTATTAGTTTTTGTTTTGTTATTATTAGTTTTTGTTTTATTTTTTGGATTGACGTCATAGAAAGACACGGCGTGCTGCAGCTGTAGGGATTAGTAAGGTAAAGACTCAGGTTTTTAGTGCTTTTTCAATGATGTTTTGTGTAATTAAGCGTAGTGCAGAACGGAGAAATAATGGGTTTATGTTTCTTTCATTAAAGCAAGGACATGCTAGCGTGGTCGTATTAAAACTACAATTTCAGTGAATTATGGAAATGATTAAAGTTTGAGTTCACTGTGTCTCTTGAATACCAGATTTACGTCAGTTTGCCTCCCATCTTAATGAACGACACTTTATATTTTAAATGGTTTAATTCAAGAAAAAAATATAATAAATCATTTAATCCAAGTTTGTATCATTTGGCTCATGTAATAAATCAATAGTAAGACTAAAGAGTAAAATGGTCCAAATAGAATATTGAGCATACAATGAATGTGTGTTTTGATGGATCTGTGTTGTTGTTGTTTTTTTTTAAAATAAATTTACTGTGAGAAAAAAACGTTCAAAGAATATTGAAAGTTTTAGTCATGGTTATGACATAAGCAGTTGATTTATCCGATCAATTGCGAATAGGGACTCGTAGACTCTACCGCCGATACTATATCTAAATCGGCACCGTTAATTGAAGAAAGACGATGGACTAGCTGATAGCCCTGACCTAAATGCAAAATTATTCAATTAATACACAGGGTTCATTAGCTGCTATAATGGCCATCCATTTAACACGCATATATCACCATTCAGGCGATATGTATGACCGACAATTATTACAATCCAGTTCCTGAAATAGATCGCTAAATCGATCCAGGCTAACTGGCTGGGTTCTTGAAAGTCACTATTATCCGTGTTGTTTCCTCTATTCTTTAATTGGTTCCAATTTGGTGTGGCGTGTCCGATAATTGAAGGTTTCCCTAGAAGAAAGGTTCGGACGGCTAGTCTATTTAGCAGCAATATGTAAATTTCTTGTGAAATTATGTCACAGCAAAGCAATGCTATTTTCGGGAAAGACTTCGCTGCGACGTTAAGTATATCGTATATTTCAAGAGTCCACTTAAACATACTAGAATTCTATTTGAAACGTGCATATCTGCTGTAGATTTGCATGACGGTTTCATAAGGCATCGCATCACGTGGAAATAGGCAGGGAATTATACTATATTTTTAAGCATTGTTTTTTTTTCTGTGAAATGTTGCATAGAATGGAACAACTGTTTATTATCTGGTATAACTACCAATAAAAAACGTAAGAATAGTCGCTTTCTGTCGTTATGTAACCAAATGATATCAATGTTTTTTTTACAAAAAAATAAATAAAATAAAATAAACGTGTTTGATGTATAAAACACTCGTTATAGGTTTTTATTATATAAATAACATTGCGGTTTACAATATAGCACATACATTTAATAAGCCTAACAAAATAATAACTTTCCAAATGTGTTTCGTTTCTTAATCATATTGTACAACTTCTTCTCCGCTGTCCCCTGATAGCGTTTTTCTTTTCAGTTTTCCTTTTTATCTATTTTTCCATGGCGTCCCCGAAAATGACCCGGACATTTGTAAAATCAGAATGTTTCTTCGTAATCGTTTTTTTTAATCATTTCTTTTCCTGGAAACAGGTTTTAGCGTTTTGGAACTCGTAGCTTTGAAAATGTCTTCAGCGTTAAATTATGAGAAGAAATTACTAAACAGTTTTCTTAAATATTTGAATTTTCGAGACATCTGAATGTTAGTCAATGCGTGAATAGAGGGGTCATGAATGCTATATTCAATGGCGATATAGGAGAAGGCAAGACGACGTTTTGAATGTCATTGAAATAGCTTGTGCCTCTTCAAATATAATCATACAATATAAATAAAGAAATAAATGTAAAACAATATAAATCGACATCATAGAAGGCACGATCCGTTTCTGTGATATGGATTAACTCGCCTATGTATTTTCTTTGTTATTACTCAATCATTTTAACTCATTACCTGCCGGTTTACCAAAACAATTATCTGACAAAATCTGTCATTTGGAACAATAAAATCATTTCTCAGTCAATGCCATCTTCACACTATGCTCAAATGATGTTTTTCTTTCATTTTTTTTCTGGAAGAAGAGTAATAAGCCTCATTTCCTTATTTTTGTGACACCACCCCCATTCCCATGAGAACAAAGTAAGAAATAATCCTTGTTTAAGAGCCTGGCCACACGGGAAGCTTGACCAATCTCTGTCTTTAAATGTATTTCTTATGGGAAACCCTAACCGAACGAAATGTGGTTTGATGTTTACATAAGGATATCTATTTTAAGATAGAGGTTTGTTGTGGGTAAAACATAGAACGGCTTCTAATGTGGCTAGGACCGTACTCATAACTGATGGAGCTGTGTTTTAACTTAAGTTTAACCTTCCTATATGATAGGACAAGACAAAGAATAATGTTTGAACATTTACAATTTAACTGACGCCAGTCATAGTCTTGACTGGCACTAGACTCTATGTTTTGTCAGATGTCCACATGTTATTATTATTACAGACGTTCAGAATATAATTCAATTTATTAGGTTGGATTTCAAAACACATATTTAAAACTGTATTAACACATGGATTTGTATTGCATGATTGTCAGATTTTTATTATTTATTTCAATAAGCATTCAGCTATCCACCATGGATTCTTATTGTATGATTGTCAGATTGTTCTTATGTATTTCCAAAAGCCTCAGCTATCCCCCACATTCCCAAACCATTCCCATGTTATTAATGAATACATGGATACGTCTTTGCCTGACAATGACAGGTTAATCGCCCAATACTCCATACGTCATTCCTTGAATTCTTCCTTTGCTCTTTTTAGAAAAACTAGAACCAGATTTTAGGCGTGTTCACGCAAAAAAAAAAAATATCCCGCATTTTTGCGTGAACAGAGGGGATAAATTGCTATGTTTTCATACAAATGTGGCTTTTAAAAATATCGGGTTTAGTGTTATTTTCCGAGCTTTTTCGTTTGCGTAAACTTGGCCATAGTCAGGCATATCATTTATGATTGTTTTCTAGATTTTGTGTTTCAATTTTTTTACATGGAGACTACATCTTTTCAAATTGCTTGTTATAATGGTCATTGTAACAATATTTTCAGCAATAATTATTAAATAGCCTCGTTGAAATATCATGCAGTGAAGATTTGTTCTTTGTATTTCGGAGAAAAGTGACGTTCACTTCATTATTAACATTATAAGTAAATTATATAGTTTATTTCGTAATATGTCCGACAACTATACTGTATTGATTGCGTTTTTAAGGCCATGTAAATATAGTGTTTTTACAATGACAACTCTGTTGTTCAGGGAAATTACATTTGGTGTGAAGGTATTTCTCATAACGTTCTAGTTGGCTCATTATCAAACTCTGAATTATAAATGAATTCGATTCATATTCTTGACGTCAGACAGATTACGTCACTTTGTTCTACTGTGTGATTTTCCGAGAAATGAAATAAAATAAGTGATTCAATTAGCAATGAAACCGTCCTAACAGCAAAATGTGTCTAAATTCGCTACCACATTAATTGCATTGAATTATACAATTTAACTGTCTGGTCACAATGGAAGCTTCATGGAGCTTTACTTTCTAAACAAACTGTTAACTTGTTTATAAATGCTATGGAAATAATGCATATTGACCAGAAATCTCATTAGATAGCACCAACTTAGGATGTCCATTATATAGAGCACATCATCAAAATATCATTAAGAATAATCATAATCTCAACAAATATCAAAGTTCATATAATTTTAAGCATAAGCACAACGCATTCATGTCATTTCATTTCATTTATTTCATTTCATTTACAAATAAAATAAGTGATTCAATTAGCAATGAAACCGTCCTAACAGCAAAATATGGCCAAATTCGCTATCATATTAATTGAATTATCCTTAATTCTCTGGTCACACAGAAAGTTCATAGAGCTTTATTTTCGGAACAAACTTTTCTCAAATTATCTGTGAACACAATTAAGGCATATACGCTGAAATTAGTATTTTTTTACTTGAAAGCACCTACGTAGCAGGTCCGACATGTAGAAATCATCATCTCAAATCATCAAAGTCTATATAATCCTAAACATTCATTTAATTTTTTATAAACTAATTTCAACATAAAAGTTCTGCAAAATCTCAAATTTCCGCCACGTCAGCATCGCTATGGGACACATTTCCAATTCCCTTGTGTGATCCCTTATATTAGAATCCTATGCCATCTGAGAATGTGAAGTGTGCGTAATTGAAACCCAAACATTGAGTTGCGTCACTGCATTAGTTATTGACCCATGTGCTAATCCGTCCGAACAGCAAAACGTCCCAAGCTAAATATTAATTGTCACTTATAGTAGTAAATTATCTGGCAAGACGCGAGGCTTTATGGAACTTCATTTTCTAAACAAACCTAAATCCAATGGTCGGTGAGTAAAATGCACACTATAAACACAAAACGCCACGGTACATGCAGATTGTCCATCATATAGAACACTTCATCATCATCATCATCATCATCATCATCATCATCATCATCATCATCATCATCATCATCATCATCATTATCATCATCATCATATCAAAGTGTATGTTATTCAAAGCATTGAAACAACCCAATATTTCAAAATGTTATACTTTTCAAACAAAGTTCCTCAACACTCAAATTTCCGCCACGTCAGCATCGCTATGGGACACCTCTCTATACTCTCGTGTGATCCCTTATATTAGAATCCTATGCCATCTGCAAATTCCAAAGTGTGCGTAATTGAAACCCAAACATGGCATTGCGTCATCACTGCTTTAGAGTTAGTGACCAGACATTGGCGTAGGTCACCCAACGACACATTTTTCATAAACCTTTAGCTAAAATTGAAAAGATGATTATTACCTAAATCCCTATATATTGCACATAGCGGTTTATTTGTCAATCGCAAGCAGGTTTAGTCAATGTCCAAATCATGATTCTCACTAACAAAAACTTAGAAATTATCAAAAGAAGTGTTCATGAATCTGCTCAAAATACCAAGTTAGAAAGTATTCTCTCAGCATCTCCAAGCCAACTGGAATTTATTGGGATTCTTTTTGAGGAACAGCTCGTGGGGTGCTCTTCATCGGCCCCTGAGCACATAAGCAAAGAGACGGATATTAGGAACATTTCATAATTGAAAGGGTGGGTACCCTTTGAGGGAGCCAGTGCAACTTTGTGTTAAGCATTATCTCAATATTTTGCTAGATACAATTTGGGTTAGGGCATTTCGACATGGGAATCTTGTTGTTTGAGCATTTCTCTCTTTTAATCATAAATACTGTGGTCAATCGGAAGAATGATAACACTAAGAAACAATTTTTTTCTCATGATTTTGCGGTCATAATGGTGTGGCCAAATGGATCTCGATATGACTGATTGAATGAAACAAACGATTTCCACTGTAAATTTGGATCGTTTGAATTTAAAACTATTTTAGGAAATAATCACCTCACTCCTTGAAATAATTCCAAAGTCTAAAAAAATAAAACAGTGGCAATCATACTTGGTGATGAGAATCGCAAGTTAAATTTAATCAAAACCTAAATTATGCATGATCAACCTGTTATATGATGGCTAATGTTACCGGTCTAAAAATACCAACTTTACAGGTTCAAGTTCGTGTCATCAACAATAAATATTTAAGTTGTAAACATAATTAATTAATAAGCAATAGAGAACCAGGTTAAAATGTGTATAACGAATACGGATCTTAACATGGGAAAAATAAGAAATTAATCATAGCATAACAAAATTCATTAATAAGTAGAACAAGGCTTAAATGTAAATGTGGATAATAGATCCGGCTCTAATAATTATCTAAAGAGAAGTAAGAAATTAATATACCCACGGGTAAACTCTTTATATAGCATCTTTAATTAGTTATAAAATTGGTCCTAGACATTTATGTACTTAGGCTATGTATTACATTATTCTTCCAGCTTCATTAGTGAATTAGAACCTTGATATATTAGCAATCTCAAAACCTCAAGTCTTGCTGCTTGATACAGTTTTAGAGCGCGACTGCTATTTTGGAATTAACTGTGACAATAAAACAATTAAATATTAAAACCTGCGGTATGGTGATACATATCTCACTTAACCACTTTTTAACATCTTGAATAATCTATTTATTTACCGGGACCAGACATTGGTTAATTTGAAAATGACTTCAATTCATGTTGATAAAATTACCAGAACAGAGTTAATATGTTTAAATTACAATGCAGCTATATAATATAAACTTTACTATATATAATACGGCATAAATCAACCAATACCATTCTGTTTTTATTGTTCTCAAGTACCTTCAGAACAAAAAAAATGATCATGGCTAGAGTCTATCAAACTATTCTACTCGACGTTTCGTTAAAATTTTCGTAACAAATAATCTGCATTTAATTTGACATAATCAAATAATAACATCAAGCATACTGTATACTCAAACACGGCAATTACACCCACACGATTGTCGTTCTGTCAAGCAAAAGGTAACGCTTAATACGATCTTGTTCAAGATCATTTGTGGACGGAAAAAATACTTTGAAGAGGCTCTTGGTTGGTAATACAGTTAATGATCTTTAATGACTTTCACGTATTGTTTCCATCCATGAGGTCAACATAGATTCATTTATAGAATCGAAGCCATTAATAAGACAGACTTAACCTTTCCCTGGTAAAGCACTGACCGCATAATCGGACGTAACTGTTATAATAAATAAAGATGAGTGATACTGACTGGTACCACATACTAGAGTTTTAGATATCATATGAAAAATATATTTTACCAGAGACGCACCATTTCAATCTTGTTTTGATCGGCACCTGAAAACAATAGAGAAATCATCCGGGGGTCGTGGTCAACATAGGTTGATAGGCTGTAGGGCAAAAACCCCGTAGGACAAAAGCCCCGTAGGGCAGAAGCCCTGCGATTTGTGCAGCTAGGGCGAAAGCCCCGCGATACTTAAACGTACATATGTTCATAATTTATTAAATATATCGATGATATATTTTTATTAAAGCAAACCAAAATTGTGAGTGCAACTATTCACGACTCAAATACATGATCTCATCAAACTGTCCTGTTATTTAAATGATCGGATTAGCTGGATACTTGTATGGATTTAGAATTTTACAACATTAACTCGATAATTGCAATTAGTGATGCGAATTCAGCATTTCTATGGTGCCTTCGTCTAATAATAATAATTATTCAAAGCCATAAAACAAAAAATAGTTGCGTTTATAGAAATAAAAAAAGAATTAAGTTTATTTTTGAAATCGCGGGTTTTTTGCCCTAGCTGCCAAAATCGCGGGGCTTCTGCCCTACGGGGCTTTTGCCCGCGCACCAGGTTGATAATATATACATGTAACCTTTAACGTTGTTCAAATCCCATTTTAAATCCGTCGTTTGGTACAATATATGTCATCTACATGTCATCGAAAAAATAATAATGCAGATTATTAATTTTGAGCCTTTCTTTAGTCGCAGATTTAGAGGGGTGTGCGCCGTGCCCCCTCCTTCGCCATCATAGATTATACCAAAAGCACATTGGCGCCCCCATTCGGTCTGATATTTTATCTAAAAATGACGCCCCGGTTCAATACTTTCTGGATCCGCCCCTGATCTAGGTTAACCTTCGAAAAAAAAACGATATATATAAAAGACTGGATCAAGCATGTTGGACATCCCCCATCCCCGAAAATGTGTTGAAACCTAGATTTATAACTATCCAGTTTATATAAGGTAGATATATGAATGAATTCGAACCTGCAAAAGTTTTAAGCAACAAAGAACCATGAATCGCTAGAGTGATATCAGTATAAGTCGATGTGTTGTTTCCGACGTGATCGCAATTTTGACCAAAACCCTTTAAACATTTTCCACATCACTTTCCATTTGTCTAGGTCAATTTGACATACGTTCCGTTGAGAATCCATGAACAGTTCAGAATTCATTATGAAAATAAACAAATTCAATAATTTAATTCAAAGGTGACTGATTAGGAAATTGAGAAGAATCGAGGTACGGCATGGGACTATGGTGACTACTAAAAGGTAGGGGGTTGTTGTATTTATACTATATTTTAGGGGTTTCTCATAGTGACTGGTATCATATCTCTGTTTCAATAAATACAAGAAAATACATTTTGAATAAAAATCATATTTGTCAAATTTCTTATTATATTCCGTATATGGAACATGAGGACATCGTATATCACATCGGCGCATACGTGTAGAAGAGCACACAACACGAGCTGGTCCCAAAAAAGGTGTTCCCACCAAATTCCGGCTGGCTAGGGAAGTTTGAGGAAAAACCTTCTAGCTTGGAGATTCTAGCAGTTTGAGGAACATCTTTTTAGATAACTTCTTAATTGTTTTAAATAAGTTTCTTAATTTTCTTGTTGTTGTCCGTTAACGTAATATTGTTTCAAGGCGATTTTAATGGAGACCATGTTTATTATCCCTACACTAGATGATTGATAAATAAAAAGTCATGTGAAATAATAAAATATCAAAGAACAGTGTAAAATATCGTTCATTCCCATTTCATTCAAATGTGAAGAGAGTAAAACTGTTCTTTCAGGAACATTATATATCAAATAATGCGCAATAATATCACTTTACCTTAAAAATCCATGTTTTTAATTTATTCGATAAAGTGAAACTCATAAACCACATTGACGCTCGTTACTGTTTTAAAAGCTTTGCGTGTTTTTGAGTTCCTAGTAAAAATGCGTTGGAAGACTCGGTTTGTTAACGCAAACAGCTCGAAAAGGCATTTGTGTGACCTGACCCTAAACGGCACTGTATTTGGACGTTCTCTCATTACCATGGTAATATATTCATGTAGTGCCTCCAGCATATACTCGCAATATA
Organism: Hydroides elegans; assembly: GCA_001703475.1. Lineage (NCBI taxonomy): Eukaryota > Metazoa > Annelida > Polychaeta > Sabellida > Serpulidae > Hydroides > Hydroides elegans. The sequence goes on from LQRL01156721.1 coordinate 17,711, forward strand.
ATATATATATTGATATGTGTACTTTGCAATTCGATTCAATATTTTATTAACTACATGTATATGTTGCCATATTTTTTATTGAATGGCACATAGACAATGCGCATTGCATTATATAATATTGTATTAACATTCTCATATATAAGATAAACATATCGCATTGTATAACCTATTTATGTTTTGAAAATACATTTAAATGACTGCTATTGAGATGTAAAGAAATAAGCAATTATGATGCTCCTTATATTTGGAAATTGAGGGCTGAGAATAGGCTGCAGGATAAGAAAATCGACATGAATAAACCTTAACCCTAATGTAATGAAAACTCCTTACCATATACTAGCGAAAATTTTATGCACACTACATATCCATGTAGGCATGCCTTAAGACAACATCATGTAAAATTTGCAAAAAGTTCAAATAAATTAATAACTCCGACCCCCTTGATAGCACACGCTAACAATTAAACGCTAAATGTTAACCGATACACGCAAAACACTAAACACATATGTGATAAGATAAATGTGAAGTTAGGAGATGCGCGCCAATATTGAGGAAAAACAGTTACGAAATATCTAACCACGGCTTCAAACCGACACCGCAATCTGCAACCTGGGCAAAAAAACTAGTTGTTGTTATCATGTTTGACCCTTGTCCACCATTTTTTCCGGGTACATTTAATTACGTTTTAAGGATAAGAGTGCAGATAACTTCCTATGGAAACGGAAACTTATCAAAGGGATAAGTCATATTCAATGTTTCACCAATTAAATAAATGATATAATTACATTTGGGAACCTACATATAGAGCTTCCGCCAGATTCTGGTTAAAAACGAGTGCACCTGAGTACATTTTGTTACGCCAGAATTGGTTCGAAAACAAAACTAGCTGTAGTATCTGTGTTGACCCTTGTCCACTTTTTTCCGAGTACATTTAATAACTTTGTAAGGATGAGAGTGCAGATTAGTTCTTATGGTCATGGGAACCTATCAAAGGGTTTAGTCCCGTTCTACCAAATAAACAAATGATATCAATGCATACATATACAGCTTCGGCTATTGTCATGAAAAAAAATGAGTACACCTAAGTAGATGTTTCGAGGGCCACTCAACGATATTCTGTTTAAAATGGTCTAAATATATGTATTGTTTTGCGGAATATGACCAGATATCATTTACATAAGCCCAATACGTTGATTTGCGTCGAAATGTTTATTCTGAAGTTGCAAGCAAGAAACACAGAAAAGCTACTGCAAGCAAATATACAGTCTCCTACCAGATTTTCAAGAAATCGAATTTGAATCAGGTTATTCTCTCACAGATTCGTTCACAGAGACTAAATTAATTTCAAAATTTGACTATCGCGACCTGTTAAAATTAAATTTTAATATAGATATCATTATATTGTGTGATTAAAAATTACACCATTAGATTCAGAATTTTCACGATGTTTATTTGATATCGTTAATGCTATTTAGATATTTTTTATTTTGTTAATTTTGGAAATTTACATGCTTTTGGATAGGCAGTTTTCAAGAACGATCTTAAGCATTGCAGGAGGAATATGGTGTTTTTATAGAAGGTCCGAAATGGTAAACAATGGGCTGGCCTACATAATCACCTATGCGGGTCATGTCAAAGACAAACAAAACTTTTTTGTTTGACAACTGGGGTTGGCATTTCAAGAGAATTCAATTTAGGTCTTTATTATTTTACTGGGTTATAGGATCCCTATTTTTTGTAAATAAGGTGGGCCACATGTTCATTAAATATCAAATACAGATTATGTGACATTGTCTAACATTACAAGGTTAATGCTTGACATTTTCTTGATTAAGGATTATCGCGAATGATTGGATATTCTCAGTGCTGTTCGATTTACATGCCAAACATATCTGCAAAATAAAGGGCGGGAACATTTGTATTGCTTAGATAAAGATAAGAAACATCTCATAATAAATTTGGTAAAATTGCTTGAGATATATCAGGATGTCATCGTAAAAATTCAATTCACATTTATGCAGAAAATGTATGTTTTAAATCCTCATGTATAGTTTATTCGTTCCGCACCCAGGTCGGAGCCCATATGCTAGTATATTAAGATATATATGCATTGGTTAATATATGTACAAACATAATCCTAGAGTAAAATAATCGTTTCCAAACAAATCTTTGTTCTGTTCGGAAAAAGTTGCAAGCAAGGGGAAGCTGCGGCAAGAATAAACATTTACCCGAATAAACCGTTGAGTGCCCTCGTGTTTGTCAACTTTCGAAAAAGATTCGAGCCTGGAACCACCAAACTCGCAACCGTTGATCTATTTTCAATTCTAGAATAGATTCAAAAATCGAAATATCATCACTGAAAAAAGACGGATTGAGCCTGATGTTCACGAATAATATGAATTTCAACTATTGGCCTTCCCATACATTTTTTTTCTCCTATACATTTCTTTCTCTCCCAGAACACTGAAAGCAAATTGAAGCCGTCGTTCCAAATCCCCATCAAGGATGCAAATAAAA
>LQRL01156730.1:0-19813 GCA_001703475.1 Hydroides elegans
GGGGGGGGGGGGGGGGGGGTGGTAGGGGTGTTGTTCAATTCATATGATAAAAATTACGTGTTTATGTAATATAGATGTAAACGAAGGACTATTTTTTCTGTTACTAAGACATTTTTGGCATTTTGAAAGGCCAAAAAATAGGTTATTGAGATTCTGAGTTAGAATCAGACTCAAGAGATCGAAAATACACCGAATGTGGGCGTTCGGTTGGGTCTGCGATCTCAACGATGGCTTGTTTATGTGTTAAACGATTAAACGATCCATGTTTATTGCATAGCTACTTAAATAACCTTTTAAAACCTTTTTTTCAAGCCAAAGACCTTTTAAAAAACTTTTTTTCTAACATAAAAACCTTTTAGAAAAACCTTTTTTTTCCTGTATCGGTCGCTGGGAAGCCTGTATACGTATATGTTCGTTATGGGACTAACGGCAGGAACACTGCTAGTTCTATTAAGAACATACAAGTATATTGCCGCTTCTTGCCGCTCCCGTGTGAACAGGCCCTTACATTTGTATCGTGGTTTCCAATTCGAACTCACTTAACAATTTCAATTTACCAAAATTTATTTCTATATTGTTTTAGACGTGGATGTCGCCGACCCGGACGAGAAGTCGCTGATCACGTACGTCTCCTCGCTCTACGACGTCTTCCCCGACGTCCCGCAACTTGAGGCTTCCCTCGCAGACAACGTAAGGGACCAATTTTGGTTACGGAAGTACCTGTCCGCTTATGTGATCACTTACTATAAAGTGATTCTTCGTAGATGAATTCTAGTTTTGTTTTCGGGCCTAAATAGATTCTATGATATTCTCTTGTCAAAAATACATGTAGTTTGAAAGTAGAAGGGCTCTTTGCATGATTTCGTGTCAGAGAATGAAGATTTAAGATGTTGATGTCGAGACGAATGGAACATCAAAAACAGTACCTGAATTTCTTTGAGACAGAAATGTGTGAATGGTTTGTGACACTGTGACATTTGCTTTTGAAAAGCTTTGTGCATACACACATTTCTTCGTATTATTTTCCTTTAAAGTAGTGAAATGGGTAATATAAAACCTGAAATCGGATTTTGTTATCCTGAAGTGCATATTATATTACAGTCTTTATAAAAGCTTAAAGCCCATATAATTATAAATTGAAGAACAATTATTTGCGTGTATGGCTTGAAACATATTTGAAAATTGGACAAAACTGTTGAACATCTCTCGTTTTAATCTCTCGTTTATATTTATGTGACTTTTTCACTTTTCATTTTCTCATTGTTAAGTTGACTTGAAATGATTTCGCGTTCCCCTTCCTCTCAACCTTTTACAAAGGCTCGATTTTGTATAAGAGTTAGTACACTGTATGTTTAAAAGAAGACATCTCAATTCGTTGCTGCAATGATGGTTTTGATTGCGATAAAATACCTCCAAGGTCTTGGTATCATTCATGTGTTATCACCGAGATCTACCTATTGTGTCCCTGTGACAGTTATGATATTGCGCACTACTAGTGTCATATTTTTTTTTAAGATCTCAGGATTAAATGCTATGCATTTTCTGCATTTATTTTGGCATCTAAACTCTGTTTTGATCAGTCAACTTTCTAAATATCTGAAAAATGTATTCAAGTTAGCTTAACTATAAGTACGTTTTTGGACAAAATATTATGTTTTTCCTTTTATCTTTACATAAATAGCAATATTGACTTCCTCGAACGGATGCAATATCCGAAAGCTAATTGACCAGTCAATATTTTATGCAAATTTGCTACATGTAAACACCATATTTATAATGAAGTTCCGCTCATAGTCCTATGCAATGTGGCAGTATTCGTTCAAAAAGACTTGTTATTTATTACGAAAAGTAGAGTTTGTACAATACAATGACCACTTAATCGTTTGAATGGACGAACGGTCAGACGGATGTTTGACGAGTGTAAGCCCATTAAACCAAATAGCACGTCATTGAAAGTCCTTTTAATGAAATTGTTGTGGAATAGGTGTATTCAAATATTGATGGAATATATATGAGTAATGATTTAGAAAATGCACTCAGTCTTTGAACTTCTAAACCGGCATGATCCTAGGATTTTCGTTTTGAATATATGTTTGTAAACACGGTATACATAAACACCTGATCGAGATATTGCGCGTCGTTTCGGGGTTTCGGTTATTGCAACGTTTTTGTTATGATATGGTTTACTATACTGTTAAATCAATTCATAAAGAGACAACACACCTAGCCGTTTAAAATCAATATTCTAACCTATTTTGATAAGAACACTTACGTTTCATTGCATGTCAATACAAATATGATCGATGCCTGCCCTTTTCAGAATTTAGAAAAGATAATTCTAGATAATTTGATTTATAATTTAGATTCATGGATCACCATTGACACCTTTCTGCACATCTTTTTCTTCCTCTTTATTTTAGGAACGCCAATTAAAATACGAAGAATACCGCGATTTATCAAACAAACTGTTGCTATGGCTACGAGAAGCAACAACGCAGATGCAAGACAGAGATTTTCCCAGCACACTTATCGAAATGAAGGTACATTTAGATAGATTTTCATCAAGTTATTAAAAAAAAAAAATTCTTGTTACAGTTGTAGATGCACAGATAAAGCTATATTTTAGATTTCTAAATGTCTTGCACTATAATGGTGTTTCAGTCTCATGTTGAGTTGCAGATTGGAATGATTTATATTTATCTATAAATCAAAAGTAGAATTTTTCTTTAGTGTCTGAATGATGTGGAGATATAGGCCTATTTATGTTGTGGAATTAAATGAGTTTTGAGTTTATTTGGAATTTTATGTTTTAGCAATACATACACTTTTGCACTTAAACTATGTTTCATATATATTATGTTAACTATTAACCTATATTCTCCTCCCCATCTCTTTATTTATTATTACAATGTATACCCCATTTTATCAAATCCTCCCTTTGACTCTACTTTCTCTACGCTCTTTTATGCAAGATGTTTAGTTCAGCTTATGACGCTTTATCCGCTTTTGCTTTCATTTATATTCATCCGCTCACTTGACATTATTTCATCGACCCTATCGTCCTCATTTCATCACATTATATTCGCATATTTTATTGAACAAATAATTTGTTGTCAAGTATATATTTCAGTTGTTGCATTTTATTTTATTTCATTTACACATACTTTTCACTTTGATTCCCTCGTATTAATTTTTGGTTTTGTAGAATAAACTAATAGATGAATTATGAGGAATGTAATAATGAGTATATGAATATATTATCTTATGCAATTTATAATCTTATATTTTTATCTTACATTAACATTAGGTGTAGGATCGTTTAATAGATAAGTTATAGAAAACTCCCGTAAATGTAACCAAGTAGAAAAATGTCCTTCAGAAATGCAAAGTTTGAAATTGACCTTTGAAAATATGAAATTTCTTTTACGCCGAAAAGTGAACATCGTGTAAATGGAATCTCATATAAATCCATACCATAGTAGATTTCGGTAATTTAATACTCTTTAGTAAGGAATGAAATAAATGTCAAGATCATACTTTGCACCATAGTATTTGCTGTGTAGCTAAATTGTTGTAGATAACAAATGCACCACCTTTATATATTCATAACGTGGCATATATTTGGCGTGACAACGCAATACTTACTCTGCTAAGATGCATATATCTTTTGTTTTATCCCTGCCTTCTCCAAAACTCGCAGTCGGTACTCGTTGACCTGAACCGTTTCCGAAGTGACGAAGTTCCGCCGCGACTGGCCGATAAACAACGATTGACGCAGCTCTATGATGAAATACAGGTATGTCAATGGACTCCTTTATTGCTCTTCCTCTTTCTATATCTCTCTCGTTCTCTCTCGTTCTGTCTGTCTCAGCCTCTCTATCTTTCTATCTTTCTGTGCCCCTGTTAATACCTATGACAGTGAATCTCTCATTCTGTCTCTCGTTGTATCTCCCTATCAATCTCTCTTTTGAATAAAATTACATATACGATATTATTAACAAAACGTAACGAAATATACTTACAATGACTACCTGAACGCAACACAAGTTAGCTACAGTAGTTTCAATATGTGCTCTAACACACGAATCAGCATCACACTGAACTCATGCAAACCCTCAAGCATTCTACCATAATGTTAAAGCTTTAACATAAATTATGCTATTATTCATGCACATTCGTTATTTTCCATGACACACTATATAAATACTTCAATGTTGATATGAACTAATGTTATCTATAATGAGATTAATCTTATTCTCGAGTGATGGCTAATTGTGCAAAGTATATTTATCTTCGGAGATTACGGTATCATCAAGCACAAGCGAAAATAAATCGTGTCATTTATCTTGAGGTTGCGGTATCCAACCTATAGACAGAAAAAAAACATTTATTTGGGTTTAAATAATAATAGTGAAAAGGCGTAAAATCCCTTGTTGCCATAATTATTTAATGCATAAATTCGGTTTTGAAAATAAAAATATATGATAACCTCGACCTTCTCTGTCTGAATCTCGACCATCATCAAAAGTGCCCGATAGTCCCCGTCAAAACCACTTGACATGTCCTCAAACCACTAAGCATGCATACACACTCAATACACACCTTTTACACAAACAACGAACGCAACATTGAGTCATCTCCGTCATCTCAAATACATGAACCTTTCACACTTTCGCGGCGTTCTCCCTTTTGTATGACAAAGTGTTTTCGCAGAAGTATGTACCAGGTTGGACGGCCATTGTCCAGAGCGATTTCACCTTGGGTGATGATCTTGACTGATTATGGAGACTTCATATATCTCGAGTGCGGGGAAATTATTAAACTAACGTGACCAATATTCCACTTTTTTATCTGATGTGGAGTCATTGTGGTGATGTTTATGGTAAAGCTTAAGTATTGAATACAATAGCCGAATCCAGATTTCATCTCTTACATTAAGTACCAATAATACATGTATGATGTATAATTTTAGTAAATATCACTTAAATCTCAAATAAGTATCCAGACCATATCAATGGCAGTGACCATAACTTATAAATTAACATGTAAATGACTCCATATAAGCCTAGGTATGATATAAATTGATAAATGCGCACACCACGTGATCAATTATCTGATTAAACTTAAGCAAGCGAAGTTACATTAATTTTATATATAGAATGGAACTTGGTTGATGTGGTTATAAACGGTTTGATTTGAATGTACATGATGATGAAATTATAATGTAAATTTTAACGCATAAATTTATGCAATTAGCAAAAAGCCGTGGAAAGTCATATACATGGATCTGGACAACATGTATGTTGATAAGACCCTTCTTTTCCATTGGAAATTCCTTGTTTAAAGAGTCTATGATTTATTTATTCATAATTTATTGCAACGCTTGAAACAAACAAAGACCACACTTTGAAGAGTGATAATACCTTGCAGATACTCTCATTGATGGCCGATATTGAAAACAAAAGTAGATGATGATTAGGCCTTTCCTCAAGTATAAATAATACTTAAAATTCATGGGCAATCAATGCAATGCAAGAATACTTGATGTATATTGGTAAGAGGAGTCGAAAACACAGACACGATATCATCATTTAAGGATATAAATGTGAAGATGAACAGTGATGTTTTTATGGATAATGATCTGAATCAATATGGATCTGAATTCTGTTGGGAGATATGAAGTTTACGTCGAAGATTATGTACGTATAATAGCACTTGTCCACATGTTTAGTATTTCTTAAGCAGGGAGATGGGCTGAATTTGTAACGTAAGATTGAGCATACGGAGGAAAGAGAGCAAGCTAACAATACGACCGACTGCAACTTTGAATAGAAATATTTTTCTTAACCTCATAGTGCTTGAAAACGACTGTTTACTTTGTTTTTTCGAGAACACATTTTAGAGTACGGCTCTGCGTTCGCATCCATAGTAATTAGGATTCATACAAACATAATTGCATGTTTTCCCATTATGCATCGGTATATATATTTTGAATTGCGTAGAGTCTACCTGGCTATAACGAAATATTGAGAGATTATGTGCTGATTAGTGGGTGATACATTAAATAAATGAAGGTTAATGTGTGACAACTGTGGGTACTATGCGACACGTTTTTGTCAAATCTATTCCCACATCTGACGTATCCTTGGCTCTCGAACTTCGCACCAGATGTTTACTCACAAGAGAAAATATTAAAAATTCGTTTATTAAATTTCACAATATTGTAACCCAGGTAGATGATTTCATTAATTCATGCGTGCAAGGAGCTGTTGAGAATAAGGAACTTACGACCAAAGGGGTGTTAATAGGGGTTAAGAGTGGCATAGTGTGCCTACTGCATAAGTTCAATGATGTTAACACGTCGTGTGGTCACTGCTGAAAAATCTATAATCAATTTACTAAAACTAGAAAAAGGAGGGTGTCTACTTAATTTGATTAAACATTACCACAGACTCAATATTACAATACAAATTCTACAGCAATCACAAATAAGTGCGCAGTGGAATAACCGAAATGAGTAGATGGTATTTTGGCAACGTCGCGTCTGTTTTCGACACAATCAATATCGGGATTCTCTACAGAAAAGCCTGTGTTTGAAGTGAAACAGAAACATAGAAGGGTGTTGCGTTTGCAACTGAAATGATGTTCCATTTAGAGAATATTAGCGATACATGATGTCTGATATCTTGATTACATTATTGAATGAACATCTGGTGCTGTTATGACTATAACTAAGAACTTTATTAACCGGAAATGGGTAGGCTTATGGCACCGGAAATTTGGATAGAGCGCTCGGATTTTAGAAATGTATATGATCTATTGCAAACTAAAGTTGAACGCTCGTGAGGGACACACTTAAGTTGGAACGAACACCAAATAGATGTACGGAAAAGTGGAGAAACCTTCGAAAATATTGCAAATACATGTAGTTTATTTGACATATAAGATGAAAAATAATAAGTTCATATACATGTGTAAAAAATAAAAAAGTAAATATGATGATAACAGGTGGGGGTGCTTAATCGATTGGCAGCGGCGTGAAAATCACAGAGAAGCAACTAAGGAATATAGCACGAGTGCCTTGGCAATTATGCATTGATTAGTTGTATCTATTATTTTCTTGATGTAGTCGCACAATATTTTGCGATACAACCACTGATGACTACGAGACACAGCTGCGATAATACATGTCCTTTATATGTAAAAGAGAATTATTGTATGATATTGTTCTGCTTCAGGCAAATGGGTTGGATCACGTATGGGTTGCGTTTATTCCGGAAACTTAACATGTAACACGATATATAAAAACGGGAAATAATATTACAACGTAACTTCAACATTTTGTACTTGTTTGTTTTAGTGATGGGCTTAAACCAAAATATTTATATCGGTTGGCTTAACTGTAGATTCTCGCTGCGTAGATGCATATGTATGAGGTCCAAAATACAGGGATTTGCATCTCAGGCTAAAAAAGATGAAGCCTTAAAGTGTATATTGTGCTTGTTTATATTCAAACATATCGAATAAAGATTTTAAAGGAAAAAGGGCCTTTTTCCAATACTGCTCTTGCAAGAAGGGGAATGCCGCTGTGAAAACTGGGTCAGTGATACAATCACTGGCTAAGTGATGCACGTTTTCACTATGTTTTTATTAGTAGCCCACTCGATAATAAACCGATTTTAGTGCATTCATAATTCTTTTTTATACAAAAAACTTTTCGTAATATCATATTTAAGATGCACACGTACCAAGAAAAAGAAAATCTGCTTTGAAAAAAAAAACAACAATTAAAACAAAACAAAATTATATTTAAACCCTTATAGGTGTAGTACGTAAAACCAGGTGCACCAATAGTTTTAGATGCTTTTTAAAATTGGATTTGATAAAAAATATAAATATTATTCCTCTCCAAACCAAAATTGATGAAAACGTTTAACGATGGATAAAAACTTGTAATAGGGACCATGAACAGAAAAAAAAAACAAATAATGAATCATGAAATATTGCACGTATGCTGAGAGCATGTTAAGGGGATAGATGCACACCAATATTTTCTTGTCATCACGAAGTGGTCATTGCAACCACTTCCCAAATTAATGTAAAAAAACTGCGGAATAGTCGTTTAGAAATGATAGTTTTACTATAACGTGGCGACTACATGCCTACAATTTCCTTCAGTTTCATATACATGTACATATATGTACAGTTGTAGACGGCAAAATGTTTTTGGTCATTCGTAAAAAAAGACCCATTGTTATAATTCTAAAGTTTTATCATCGGGTCTCGATTTTTCGCCGTTTTGTTTAATCTTTAACATAAAAAAAATATTCAAATATTTCGTGAAAGACCTTGGTGATAAATATAATACAACTCTTTCTTCATCCGCCATTTGTAAACCTTTCATATCTCTGTGATTTTTGTATTATTTAAAAATTTATATTTCATAGAACTTTGAAGGATAGTCAAATATGTCATATATTAAGCCAATCTAGGTAAAATATGTATATAATTATTGCAGTCAATGTCGAAAGCCTATTTTAATCATAGCGTGTTTAGATATTTGTAGTTGTAACTCCATGAACATTTTTCTAACCCGTCAGGGAAGATTGAAGAATCAGTTTAAACTATTTATTTTGCAACTAGGTTGCTTTTAGATTGCTACACGCTGTCCAACTTGTCTTAGGTAATCTTGACCAAACATTTTTTTGAGAAAATTAATGTATTTTGAAGGTTTTAACACTTAACAAAAATAGCGATGCAGTAAAAACAAGGGTAAACTTATGCATGTGTAATGTAACGGCCTGTGTTAGATCCATGTGTTTGTATCACTGGATCTCCCGCTGTGCGATGTCTGGCCGATAGTGGAGTAACCCTATTAGATGTTGCGTGTGGGTTGGTAAAATAAGGATTGCAAGTATAATTAATCGATGGTGCATGAGTTCAAACACGTAATTTATTTCGTTATTATATGCATTTTATTTAATTTCAACTGGTATTTCAAGCTCTTAACTCAGGAAAGTTTAAGAAATATGTGACATTGTATTCCGCGCCAAACGTGGCCTCACGAAAGAGTGAATGAGTCGAAACTAAGGGCCAAAAACTAAGGGTTTAGAGTTCTACGGCCGGTAGAGTGGGTTTGTTCCAAGTTCGGGGTTCGTTTTAAATTGCACAAAATTACTGCGTCCTGTGTTACCATTCTTTTCACTCGTTCCCTCGCTTTTTTGTCTTGCTGCAATGGAAATGAATGCATCGCGGGAATATTGTGTATAAATGAATCGATGAATATTCGAGGGGGGGTTTTATTATGCAAAATGACAGGGGTGCTCAAATTCCATCAAATGTAGCATGTATAAAACAACGCAATGGTATAAGTGTTTGTTCGTGTATGTAGAGTGAAAATATATGAAAAAAGATAAGGATAACTAAATAATATGAAGTAAAAAAGGCTATCGAACTTGTCGCCTCGAGAGGGGCTGGACCATTAAATCTTTGGATATCAACTCGACTTTTGTGTACAGCACATCTTTATTTTGACAAGATAAACGGGCTTCAGAGCCATTCATTAAAATAAGTTACCGATTAAAACTGCATAAGATGAACTGTTCTAGGTACATTCGGGGAGAGGATAATTAAACGAAAAGATACGTTAAAAGATGTAACACAAGGCTATTTCAAGTATTAACATATATGAGACATATTGGTCCTCTAAAGCTATAGTTCTTTTAATGTTTTATATTTCATATACGGCATACAGCGAATAATATACCATATGCATAAGATTGATTGCACTTCAATACGAGTTTTTATATGCATATGAACATTGGCCATCTAAAGACAAACACGAAAAAACTGCCGTGTTTGGGCTGCACAGGTTAACAGTCTATTAAACAGCATTAAAAAGCAACTTGTGATAAAACAAATATATCGTGAATATGTACCATGCGATCTTGAACAAATCAATAATATATTATCGACTCGCACACACCTAGACTGCTTATTACTTGCATTTATTATCAGTGTTAATGTACTGTAGTACTGATACGTAAAGATAACTTTCACATGATGTAAGAGGAGTAGCTTCGTTATGATCATGTAATTGTATTTGTAGTACTTTAAATCGATCGCTCAGATTGGATAAAAATAACATAAAATGATAATATAAAAAAAAACTATTCTGGGTACATTGAATATCCTTTGGTATTGTGCCTTAGTAATATCTGCTATTATACCTGTAACAAAAATGGCATGGATAATTAGAAGCGGATAATTAACTCTCATTTACGTTGTTGATTCTACTTAGTGTTCGTATTATTACACCTCAGTGGTATGTCATTGACTTGCTATGTGTCATGGAATGATAATAAATGCATATCTTTATGGATTACTCATAAAAACGAGATCTCAAAACATAATGCATATTTACTCAGCATGTTATATTCTCGCTATAAACGTTTTCATTGAGTTAACTAGTCGATCGGTTTTTGGATAAAACACAGTGTTTTCATGAAATATATAAATAAATTTATGCACTGTTATAGTAAATAAGAATATTGTTTTTTTTTATGTGATATGTAGTCAAATATATTAAACAAATATTTCGTGCGTTTATTTGATTTAAATAAACCGCTCAATTCCGTGTGAATACATCCAAGCAAAGTCAAGGTCGGTCGGATGGATGTCAGCCAATGAGGATACATGGTTTCACATCTGATCAATGTTTGTAAACATTGCAGAAAAACACGTGGATAATATTGGATTATGATAATAACTACAAATGTAGTAAAATGAACTTATTAACGCAATAATCATTTGAAACAGAAATCAAGCTGATGCTGATATATGGGATAATTATGCGGCTGACATGTACATGTTTAAAAAGAAAAAGAAAAACACAAATAAAATAAAATAAAATACTTTAGAACTATAAAAATGTAGTTTCTGAGCTATCTGATTACGTGCTTGTGTTTTCACATGTTTCAAACTCATAATAATGGACTTTTTGTTGATTTTGAATTTTATACCATATGGATTAGAACTGATTTACTTGATTCTATTATTTGGTGTTACACTGTTCATCTGCTATGAAATCTTACACAGAAAAGTAAGTATTGTAAAAACATACGAGAAAATAGTAATATATATATATATTGTTCAGCAAAGGAAATGATAATAGAATAGAAGAAACATCGGTCTAGATAAGCTGTGCATAATTATCATGGATGTTTAGTGTTATTAAATTTACAGTAAAAGTTAAGAAATATACAAAATATTGTCGTTATAGGGATAAGATATTTCTTTCCAAAATAAATGCAATCGACACGGTCTGTAACGATTGCAAACTCAGATGTTTGACATGCTGATACGAGCGCTAATTTTAATAAGCTCATTCTTATTTGTTCATCTTAGGGCATATTTACAAAGCAAATGTATGCTTCGCACGTGTAAATGTTAACTAATGCCAGTGTTTAGGAATCGTGTAAGGCAAAGTATTATTGCCTTACTTATGACATTTAGATAGGATTTAATAACAAAGGCAATAAAATCTAGGAATAACACCAATGTCCAATAACTCACTGCTCCTTGGATACTGTTGACATTTAGCCATTAGAAATTCACCTTTGGTACAAGTAGATTCTAGGTTTGAGAAAGGAAAAAAAAACCTTTCGTTCAAGAATTCGAAAACGTTTAATTACAGTTCTAACAAAAAGTCATATTTCGCTGGTCCTCTTAATCATCATAGCAAACTCCGACTCAATGATGAATTCAATGATCGTAAACTATGAACATATATCAATATATCTTTTTTAAAACATATGAACTGCATTTGATAAGAAATTGGATACCATTTATTCATTTTTAAATTATAAAATGAAAGACTACTGTTTTTCCCAAAATTTTGGGGAACAATAAAACATGACAGATAACACCTTGCAACCTCCTACTGTAAAGAACACCTTGTCGAATCTCCCTATGTGTCTATATCATATCGCTATTATTTTGAACCTCCTGCTTACACGTCAGGGTTAATTACAGACTTCACAATTAAGACTTATTTTCGGTGAATACAAGAGGAAATGAGTGAAATATGTTTTTATTAGGAGGTTTTTAGGGTGTATTGTAATTAGAAGGGATTTCAATTAATGCACCTTGAAGCATCATAACTTTCAAAAATATATATATTTTTTCAAACATATAGACTACATTTAAATGCAGTTAGGGAGTTAAATTGATATGCGTAAGGTTGATAGAATATCTAGAATATAAAACGTCGCTGAGATATTAAAGTAATGAAAAATGTGATAGATCCTACCGTGTTCATTGATACCATTCATCAAGTTACAGCAACAACACACTCATTTATCATTTTCTAGAATTCAAGCTCCGATGTTTATTAAGCTCTACTTAGAAAAAGTGTCCAAGCCATATGTGGAGAACGCCTCTATTCTTATACACTATTTAAACTGTATTTTGGGATACATAAACATGGAATTTAAGAATCAGAGAGATTATTATATTACACACAGTAAATTAGATCTTGACAATACAATGATACACCGTTGTTCATACACTCTGATGCTCTTTTCAAATGTATATAAAATATAAGTGTATACAAAAATAAGTCTGTCAAGAACGTGCAGATATATCTTCTGTTTCTTTTTTATTCTTGTGACTTGGTATTATGAATGTGTCATGAAAACGTTTTATGTTACATGTACGGCGGTTAAAGTGACAAAATAATAAGATAAAATTATGTTTCATAAAAAAGATGCAGTGACATCTATCTGAAATCACATAAAGTATCGTTTTCAAATTCACCTTTCAAAATGGATTTGCCTTCCATCGATTTAGCCCTAATTCCGCAAATTCAATACAATACTTAGCTCAAAGTGTCATTATTGGGGTATTTGTACTACCAGACCTCTCTATTATTTACAACTTCCAGCATCAAAACATCATTTATTCCTCTATGGCACAGCAACTTCGTGTTTATAAAGTTCCAGAGCCCCTTGGTTCTAGATCAATCGAACCCACCAAATGAACATGAAACCAGCATATCAAACTACAACATAACCTTATTAATTCGAACACGGTTAACGCGAATAATTAATTAACTCTATGTTATTTCCAAAATATTCTCTTTTTTTTATGCAAGTCTAATAAAAAATCACTTTTTTCCTCGCATTGATTGATAACTAGAAGCAGAAAAAAATCAGCCCCGAACACTTCGAGTCAACACGTGTCTACTGTACATGTTAGGACGTTGTTACATAGGATTAGCCATATATATCACACAGTCCCACACAGAAAACAGTAAAAATTGTGACTGGCGACAGGAATCGCTAATTTGATGTAACCACGGCCTTTCATATACACGTATATTATATCTGATATCAAACATATATTTATATTGTAAATTCCTCTATCATTACCAGGAGCTGCAGCGAGGCGTGGGCGAGATGTCGCTGGACCCCGCCATCCGCCCCGACAACCTCACGCGCCAGTGGGACAAGTTGTCTCTCGCGCAGCAACAGAAAGATATGGCCATTCAGGCAGAAATACAAAGGTATGATATTGTATGGTTTAACATATTTAGAATAAAGCATAGTAAATTTGAACATGGGTAATTTGAAGTTCTGATAATTCAAACTTTTAATTTTACGGTCTCTAACACTTTAAATTATCCCGGGTGCACTGTATTTCTGAAAACAAATAAGAAACCATGTTATGTTCATTTCTTTCGAATAGAGATGGTCTAGGCAACGAAAAAGGTATCTCTAACACCTCCATTTAATGTGGAAAGTTCAAATTCATATTCCTATTCTCATGTCTCTACATATATTATGAAAAGTTGTATGCGTTGTTTATCATTGCTATATTATCAATAATACGTTAATTGATGTTTTTCGTTTATTGACCATAACATATGTTTCAGTGCAATTATAGATTCAAGCCAGTAAATGTAACATAAACTCCACCTGACAGGACTGGAAACAATATTTTTTCGAATTATTAATAGGTCTACAAAAATGTATGAATAAAGGAAGCGAGTTATTGTTTTCCACCTTTCTCAAAGATTTCTTATTCAATTTAGTCAAGCTGCTACATCATTTATAACCAGGTCTCAAAATAATTTCAAACAAATTATACGAAGAAAAGGGCAAAAAAACTATTTTTTTCCGTTGGCGATACGAACCTGAATGACATTATTATCAACAATCAAAAGTTTGGTTACTCTCAAATATTGAGATTCGCATTGCATCCGGAACAATGCGGTCGAATCATCGGAAAAGGACAATCTTGAGTAATTTTCTGAAAAAAAAAATGTGATATAAAGAAGATTATTTTTTTTTCATGGAAAAGAATGCGATTTTTGTCACATCGATATGACAAATCGCTCAATAATGCCATGGACATATCACATTAATTGCCTTCGTTTACCAATAAATATCACCATGATACTTTGCCATAAATGTATATAACAATGTAGAATATGGGCTAATTAGGGATATCTCAATGCAGGTTTAGGAAATTAACCATTTTTTGGTAAACAGTCAACAAAATGATGTAAACCTAGTGCAATTCACTTTCCATAAAACTATCAATGCGACTTATAGACTCTTGATAAATATTTATTTTTAGCACAACTTCGATCCCTGCCCGTTTAATAGGATATTGCAATGACTAAACATTTATTTCCAACTACATATATATGATACAGTGTTAAGTAAAAGGGATTTGTGAAATAACGAAGGGATATAAAATGAATATATCTAATTAATGGATGTGAAGAAAGTCACTTGACATTCCTTATTGAATATACATCAAGGAAATCACTCAATGGAATCTGACAGGGATAACAATGTTTATGTTTCACTATTTGAACGTTTGGTCGTAAGTTTAATCGGATATATTTCTTGCAGAATTTCATCAATTATATTTAGGAACCTATTTTTTTTTGTAGGAAATATATACAGTTAACCGATATTTACTCCATGTGCATTTTAGTAACGTATTTTGTACGAGATATGCAAATATTACTAAAATTATTGCCGTTTGAAACATGATATTTGAAATGCGTGATTTTGATTGGTTGCAGATTGGAGCGGCTGCAGCGATTGGCCGAGAAGGTGCACCGCGACTGTCGAATCGCAGAGGACGAGCTCGATGAGGTCGAACGACGCATCTCAGAGGTAGCCTCGTTTTCAATTAGTGTGATTAGATGTTTAATAATTAATTTAAGGTTGAGTTTACGCAATGTCCGTGCGAAACCATGATTTTTCCACCACGAACGGTAGTGCTTAACGAATACTATAAATTCTTTAATGATATTTAAATACATTGTACAGTCAAAAGTAAATGATACCTAATTGGATAGTGACCAAAGTTTATCGTCTGAAACCTAGTTTTTTCCTCAATTGCCCTATATTTTGTGAGTGCGGTTATTTTAAACTTATGACAATTAAATGAAGCCAATTTAATTTCCCTAACAATGCCAGGCCCCCGTGTGCCCAGTTGTTCCTTTGTCTCAAGAGGGGTATAACACGAATACTTGAAGCGGGTCTATTGAAAGTAATTTACTATCGAAACAGCTTAATCATAATTACCATTATGCAACTTGTTATTTTATATTATCTTCTATTACTATTATCCTTACACCATCCGCCCCCTCGAATGACCACTAAAACTGTTATTAGAGCTTCGTTTCGGGTACTTGTTGTCACTTTGAACCCTTTCATTATAACACCCGACAGCTACTACCGCTTCATGGACAGAGGGGACTTAAGCGCAATATAAAACAGAGCCAATTTGTATTAGGTTCTTTTAAAGAAATGAGGTTTCATGTGATTTTAAACTAGAATTTCTTCTTAATCTGCAAAATGTATCTGGTTAAGTGTGATTTGACCTCTGTTTGACCTTTTTAGTTGATATAAGGATAAGCACTTTGCTTTACCACTATTTCGCTTATTTGGAAAGGTGCAAACTGTCTTTGTGCACGAACCCATTTCATTGCAAGTAACAAAATATCCACTGGTAAAATTATTTTGCTTATTAGTACATCCTGTGTCACGCAGTGTCGAATTTTGTTTGAAGATGCGCTGCGATTTGAATTTCTATAACAATACATTATATCCCGTTTCCTAAACGCGGCGACCTTAGTCTTAATGTCAACCCTTTAGTTTGTAACATGAGGTCTACTTGGTTGATGTTATCCGATTACGGCGTAGATTGATATGACCTAATTCAGAAAGGCATAGAATGCTTCTGGTATTTGACACT
Organism: Hydroides elegans; assembly: GCA_001703475.1. Classification (NCBI taxonomy): domain Eukaryota; kingdom Metazoa; phylum Annelida; class Polychaeta; order Sabellida; family Serpulidae; genus Hydroides; species Hydroides elegans. The sequence continues at coordinate 16,279 of LQRL01156730.1, forward strand.
CATTTTCCCTCATACATGTATATTGTATATGTTTTGAAAAATCTGAAAAACGATATACAACGATAAAATGTATAACGTGGCAAACTCCAAAAGGAGTTATTTTAATAGACGCGTTTTAGCAACATATAATAACTCCTGCTTTTAATATAATCAATGCTCTTATGCTACAATGATGAATATTTAGCTACATGATTCGGTTTAGATTTGTGTTTCGAGATAGCTTTATGCACCAAGAATATTTACACTTTCGACAATCTCATTCAAAGGTGAACCAGGGCGGCGACCGAATGAGTCCACAAGAAATCCAACAAACAAGTGACTTCATGACCCGAATAGTATCGCAACTAGACGGCCACATCCGGGGCTTATTCAACGATGTACAGGTGCTCAAAGATGGCCGTTACCACCAATCAGATCAGATGCACCGACGGTAGGTTTCAATTACTTAGATGTCTCAGAGGGAGCCCGAGATTAAAGAACATAGCCACATAATGTACTTACTTTACTCTAGAAGGGAGAACCCTCGTCTAGAGGATTTTTGGTTTTACCTACACTGTATTAATTTAAAACCTGTGCTATGACGGGTCAATGGTCAAAACCAGTGCTCAGGCTATATAACAGTGGTTTCAAACTCGAACATCTATGCTCAGGCAACCTTTAGGCGGTTGAATGCAAATACTGTGCCCCCACCCCCTAGTATTACTATGGGGTGGGGGCACTTTTGTTTAGACCAAACGCTTATGTGCGCTTGCCTTATGAAAACCTTTACTCGGGCGTTGGGTAAAGAGGGTGATTTCAGCCAAAATATGTGAGGTTATTAAATTGTAACGGGAATCGTTTTTATACGAGTAAAATTTATTTCAAAGTAGGAGATATATTTGTTTTTATTTTTCCATTGCCACCACGTAACCAAACTCAAATACCGTTCAACAAACAACCAGTGATTTATGAGCAAACTTATCACTGACACTTATCCCCATCTTTTTGTGAGGCGAGGACATAGTTCAAACAATGACGGATTTTTATTGTTCGATACTAATTCCTATAAATTTCTACAAAATTGCAATTTTTTGCAAATTTTTAGAAAGAAATATTTGCAAAAAAGTGTAAATATTTGCACTTATTAGTCCTAAAATAAATGATCACCACTGTACATTGTATAGAAACCGACAAAAGTCAGATATAGTTAGGCTATTTAAAAAGTATTTATTTTGTTCGAAATTCTTCCCATTTCATATCTTATTTACATTTCCTTTCCTTTTAAGCAGCAATTCGCCCCCACTCTTTTACCCGAAAATGTATTTCTCAACTATAAAACCACTTAAATTATACCCAGGGTGACCCGCATCCACCAACGCTGGAGCTCACTGAGCATGACTGTCAATCAGACCGTGATGCCCCGCCTCCAGCAGCGCACACTACAAGCACAACAAATCCAGCAACAGCAATCCGCACCACTGCGGTCGGCGGCCGAAGCGCACAGCAGCTTCAAGCATGCGCGCACGTGTGAGGACTGGATTCAACAGAAACTGGTATGTTTAGGTTTTATAATTGCTCCGATTTAGTTTATAAATCCCATTGAAATAACATTTAAAAAAAAAACAAAAAGCAATAACTTAAGAAAAAAAATATATATGCCAACTATGGATATAACCCATTTTCTCGTGTGTATAGTTTGCTTTAAGATAAATTATATGACACATATACTTCTATAGCTACAACAGAACATAATCTTGCAACGTTTAATGTTATGTTTAAATTGTCAAATTTCACTTGATTTCAGACCGAACTCGAAAGCACTGGTTACGGCAACGACCTTGAATCGACACGTGATGCCCTGGAATACCACCAACAAGTGCATCGTGAGATAGCCGCATATCGAACACATGTGGATCGATGCCTCGCTGAAAAGGTAGTGTGTTTCATTAATATGCGTCAATTTTTGTTTACGCTTTTTACTTAAGTTTCAAATACATCACTGCTGTAACTATTTACACTTTTTGCACTTTCCTTGTTTTATAGAAAAAAAAACATATTGGAATTTAAGTATTATCTTTTACTAATATTCACTAATGTAAACCAAAGATGTAATGTAATGCTAAACCACGAATTTAGATACTTTTTTCCGATAATTATATTTGATATTTTTTCCTAAGCTAAATTGTCATCCTATAAATTTCAATGAGTAAAAAAGAGTTTAGATTTCGCCTGGCCCTTTATTGAGGTATTTAACTGTGTATTGAAGTGTGTGATACTCTTGTGTTCTATAATTAACTACATGGCTACAACTTAATATTTTCCATTAACTCAACAGAGGGCGTTCTCGGGCGACGAAGCCCGGATGTACGCGGAGCACGCCGACAAAGTAGAGTTGTCTTATGCGCAGCTTCAGGTAAAATATATGTAGAATTCTACTATAAGCTTCATGTTTAATACTGTATAGTTATTGAAATAAAGAGTTAAAACACAATTCCTAAACTTTTGTAATTTTAGAAAATGATCTTAATCTAATCACATTGAAGAATGTAATTTCCCCCAGTTATTAACTTCGCCATGTTGGGCAAGCAACCTTGTCATCAAGTGTTTCAGCAGAAAAATAAAAAAACAATTCATGTTTTTGTTAAATCAACCTTTATTCGCTTTAATTTTCACAGCAAGCGTCGAAGCAACGCCTTGAGGCCCTTCAGTCACTTCTTCGTTTCATGGAGTCAGCCACGCGAGAACTCATGTGGCTCAACTCTCGCGAGGAGAACGAGATTTCCCGCGATTGGAGCGCCAAGGGACTTGCCATTGAACAGATCGAGCGATATCACCAGGTAGGGTAGAATGTTTCAAATAATCGACATAACATCTATCAACGCATAAATACGACATTGACGCGCTTAACTTATACTGCGTCGCTTAAAAATTTTCTCGCAATCAAAATGATTTCGGCACTTTTCTCTTTTTCAGCTGTTTGAAAATGAAAATATGAAATATTAAGTTCCTTTCAACTCAAGTCGTGCTTTTTGTGGTAAAAGTCTTTCATTTCAATAATTATATATATCAAACAAATATCTCAATTATATGCGGTCATGATTCCGTCTTAAGTGATTGCCACATAAATAATTTATTTTGATATCCATTTTCCTTCTTAAAGAGTGGCTATCCGCGATTCAAGGTTTGAATGAATTTGCATGATAGAACAAAGTCGTGTGTGCTTTAGATTTCGTTTTGAATGTAAATGTTATTTCAATGATATGCTTAAATATTCAGAAAAATAAATTACCGGTAAGAAATCAGTGTGTGATGTATTTTTTAATTCATATGGAATGACCTGTGTCCTTGGCTAATATTTGGAAGGAATTTAGAGTTTGCTGATAGATTTACATTTGAATGTTTGTGACAGCGTCAAGAGTAGGTTGTAAATAGCCAATAAGAAAAATAGTATAAGTGTTTTTTGTGACAATTAGTTCGTTCACTTATTTTGCGATATTTTGAAATATAGATAACTCAGTTGTATTTCTAATTATTGAATAAAACCTAAATTTCATAA
>LQRL01156741.1:9602-22367 GCA_001703475.1 Hydroides elegans
ATTACTTCACCTCTGAAGAAGGCCGTTTAAGGTCGAAACATGTAAGGTCAATAAAATTCTCATCCTACATCTTTGTTGTGTTATTGCCAGTTATATAAAACTAACAAAAAAAATATTTTTTTTCCATTCTCAATTCACACATGTATCTTAACGTTTAGCCTCATATGCACAACTATTTGTCGATGTCGCCAACTCGAATCATTTATTTTTATTATTCTTAAATCACACAATCCAAGTATGGTTTATTTTTGAACACGGAACAAACACACAGAGTCCTCGGAGAAAACGGGATCAGTGTCACACCTTAACGGCCCTTCTGTTTATACAACGTGCACAACCCCCTTTTTAGGCTTGAAGGATTACTGCGACACTATTTGGTGGCATATGACATTATTATTTCGATTGATAAACTATTCGATTAAAAATAAATAAAAATTAAAAAATAAGGAGGGGGTAGTTTCAAACTGGTGGGGGTAGCTTCAAACCGGTTTCAAATTACCGGGGAGGTAGCCTCAAACCGGTATCAGATTACCGGGAGGTAGCTTGAAACCGGGTTGAGATTACCGGGGAGGTAACAATTAGGGGGGTAACTTGAAACCGTTACACCGGTATATTGGTCTAAATAAAAACGTCATTTTTTATACTTTCACTTACTGTCCTATGATTTTGTTGTGACTTGAAGTTATATAATTGCTTAAACATTTCATCTATTCAATTTTGTAATGTATCTGCACCTTCCATGCTTTTTGTTAAACCTTTACATAGATATGATCATTTTTATTCTTCCCCGCAACCTCCCCTTACTCCAGTCACACGGGCACCATATCCTACTAACTGGTTTCCTTTAAATTGAATGATATGCAACCGCATGTGGGAAATTGACCAAACATGGGCGCTCGCTTGAAACGTATTAAACTCCCATTCCAGTAACGCCCAGAATGTCTAACAATAAATCAAACAGCATCTAATATAATTTATTATCGATGAAGCAATATAATAAGAGCTCGTGTATAAATGTGAAGTTTCACATCAAAATACATTGCATTTAAAACCCATTTTAGCTTTATTTTGATGTGAATATGTGACTATTTGCCGCTGTGGCTATATAGTTACTATGATTTTTATCAAGTAATATTTCATCACATTAAATTAGCTTTTATATATTAAAATAGATGTATAACGTATCTATAGTTCTATCGGTCCTTTTCCATTTCGGCTAACCTTCTAGGATATTTCACCCCAGACATAAATTTTAAATGTCATATTCAGCTTTTATATTGTAATGAAATTTATTTATTCATATTGCTTATTATTAGCTTATATCATTAATCACCTTTAACATGACCTAAAAGGTGGTTTCCGAAATGGAATTTGGCTAAAATGTCCTGAAAGATTTTAATATGAATTTTCGAAAAAATATGACAACGGATTGTTGAGTTTCAAATCTCCATGCAAGATGAACTATATTTAGTCAAAATAATCATGCAAGGAAACCTTCACATACCCTCCATTTGTTTTCGTGAAGTGACGAATAGGCAATTTTCCCGTTTTGAGATATCTACAAAAGAATATTTTTACATTTTTGATCGAAATTATCGTATACCTTATCTTTTTTTCACTTTCAAGAGGGTATATGCGGGTCGTCCCAAAAAAATGGTAGCAGAGTATTGTGGATATCAGATTTTTGACAATTTAGGTGGTTGACTAGTGGCCTGTTTTTTAATGTTTTTCTCATTTTAGACAGTATTTGATGCATCAAATCGGTGCCTCCTTCGGTTTAATGTTTTAAGTATGGTATGACTTCTGAAATACATCCTTAACAGACGCAAAATGTAATAACATGTAAATTCATAATTGTAAATAAATACTTAGATACCTCAATAGATAAGAAAAAACAAAGTTTTGAGTAGAGACGCAATTTGCATGCACGAAATGAAAGTGAAACCATATCAAATTAAACCATTTATGTCTTATTATGCATGTCTCAATATTGTTTTGTGTTTGCTATATTGTTTGGCAGACGGTTTGTTAAGAACGCTTTAGAATAATCATGCCATGATTTGTTATTTTATAGTTAATTATTAATGGATAACCATGGTTATATCAAGAAACTGATGTCGGTTTATGAGCAATCATATTCCAATTTGAAACTTGTTAAGCTGTTTTTGGCAATTGGATTTATTTCGTTCAAAAACAATAATATAAAAAGTTTCATTATCTTACAAAATATTTTCTTTTTTTTATGACGGGCTTTAAGCATCAATTATGTCTAATAATAAGCAAAAACCTGATTTGAAAAAAAAATGAAGTAGCATTTTTAAATGCGTTCCAAAACAAGTCAAAACGTCACGAGAGTCATCTCTTAATTCAATTAGAAGTTGTAACTCTTGAAATATATTATTACATAATGTTAATATGAACAATAAAATGCTGGTTTTAATATCTTGTATTCGTCTCAAAGCCATCTGCCTAATTTTCCCACGCAACAAAATACTGACAGTGAAAAGTGAAATCATTAGTATTATTTCAGAAAAAAAAAACATTTTTTAAGCAATAAGATGGCATTTTAAAATGAAAAATCCGTTGTCTTTATGAGCGTGAGAAAATGTTGCGAAGTCTCACAATTAACGGTAATTATTGTTTGCAATGATAGTACCTATTATAAACTATTCTGTTTAATATTGTTTCGTTTTTTTTGTAAACCGTTTTGTGCTTTATTGGCATCCCTTGTGATTTGTGTGCTAACGAATCTGACAGAACAAGGGTTAAATTAGTAATTGATTCTTTTTTTGCAAAGAAGGATTGATGGTTTCGAAATAAGGCTTCTTTGAATTAATTTCACTTACAGACAATTAAGTGGCCAGTATTACGGCATGGCTACATTGAAAGCTTCGCGGATCTTCCTTTTCCACAATAACCAGCATCAAGCAATCTTTTCCATGAATATGTTGTGATTTAAACTTATAATTTTATCAATTGCTATAACATAGGGTCTAACTAAGAATGCAATAAGCTGCTGGAAAATGCTTACATCATACATTATAAAATATTTTGTTTTTATTTATGAATAAAAGGTCAAAACAGTCAAACATATGGAGTAAAAAGTCAAAAATACGCCATGCAGCGTAGCGAGTTACATCAATAAATGTACATTTATTTTTACGAAAATGATAATTTGAATCGTTTATTATTATTTCTAAATAAAAGGTCTCACGCCAAACACATTTTTCACGCGCGTCGCATGACTATTACCCCGCCCCATATTGAAAATGTATAATCAGATGCATATTAGGGTTTAGTTAGATCGAAAGCGTATTCTAGCTATATGGAAAACCATAAAGATACCTGTTAGATGAAGATACCTGTTACACTGATTTGTTAAGAAACTAATGACTCAAATATGATTTTTTTTTTCAAATAAAAAATATATAGTTTAGGGTCTCACGCCAACCACACTTCTCCCACACTTTCCCACGAGTCAATTCGACTTCTGTCCCATGTGACATATTGCTGATGTAGAATAAGGGACTCATCACCTGCACAAAAATACATAGGAACTCATAATTGCAAAGTTAAGACCGGTGTAAAGATTTCAAGCTACCCCCAATTTGAAGCTACCCCCCGGTAATCTGAAATCGATTTCAAGCTACCCTCCCGGTAATTTGAAATCGATTTGAGGCTACCCCCACCGATTTGAAACTACCCCCTCCGATTTTTTAAATATTAGTTTTTTTTTTTCAACTTGTAAAGTTTTTTTTGGTATCATATTGAATTGCACTAATATCTAAAACCCAAAAGGGTTGTGCGCGTCGCATAAACAAAGGGTTATAATAGTTTGATACTGATCCCAGCTGATCCCCTGAGTATGCCTGCTTGTTCCATGTTCACAGTTACACATGCTTGGATGTACTTAATAATTGGTATGCCTCAGTTAAAATTAGTAGTGTTTGAATTCTACGAAAATAAAAAATAAAACGTTTTAAACTCGAAACTTTTCTTTTCCTTTTTTCACGTAACACATTTATTCAAACGTTTTTCTCCATATACATCCATATTTTTCGACGTTGCCGACTCGAAACATTTATCTTAACATTCTCAAATCACACATTTATCTAAACATTTTCAGACAAAAACATCAATATAAAAATAGTAAGTAAGTACCTAAACGAAATAGAACCCCGGGGTATAAGGGGTCAGTGACACACCTTAACGGCTCTGATGTTAATACAACGCACACAACCTCATTTTATGTGTCATATGGTCTTATTATATCGATTAATTAACTGTTCGATTAAAAAAAATAATAATAAATAAAAAAACAGGGGGGTAGTTTCAAATCGGTGGGGGTAGCTTCAAATCGATTTCAGATTACCGAGGGGGTAGTCTCAAATCGATTTCAGATTACCGGGGGGTAACTTCAAATCGATTTCAGATTACCGGGGAGGTAATAATTAGGGGGGTAGCTTGAAATCGTTACACCGGGTCGTGTTTAAAACCAGAGTAATTTTTTAAACAACAATTACATGGGAAACACGTTTTGCTTAGTAAAATGCTCATTATATATATTTTTCAATTTCAAAATAAACTTTTTAAAAATAATATAAGGTCTCACTCCAAGCACACTTTTCTTATGCGACATATTGCAGATGTAGAATAAGGGACATATAACTGGCACAAAAATACATAGGAAACTCATGAATCCGGGTCAAAAAGTCTCCGGCCAAAAAGTTTCCAGCCATAAAGTCTCAAAAAGTGACACCATGTGCCAAAAAGTCTCCATCCACAAAATTTTTGAAATATCGGTCTTGGGGATATTAATTTCTGGTAATTACAAATATATAATTCTAAGGTAAGACACCAGAAAATAAGACTGTATTAACATGGTGTTTAATTAATAATCTTATTACTGGAAACTTGATGTCCGGGAATTTTTTGGCTGGAGACTTTTTGGCACATGTTGTCACTTTTAGAGACTTTATGGCCGGAAACTTTATGGCCGGAGACTTTTTGGGTGGATACCGAAACTCATAATTGCGAGGTGACGACCATGGCGTGTTTAAAGCCAGAGCTTTTAATAAAAATGACATGGGAAAACATGTTTCGCCAAGTAAAATGTTCATTATATATTTCTTTCAATTTCAAATATTTTTTCAAATATTATAAGGTCTCGCTCCCAACACACTTCGAACACGCTTTCCCACGCGTTAATACGACTTTTGCCCCGCGCCATATTGAAGATGTATAATAAAGGACATATAACTGACACAAAAACACGCTAAAAATACATCGGCAAAAAACCTTTTAAACAAATCACCATAGGAGGCTGGTAATGTTAGAGCTCAAGCATATTAATAATGCTACTCTCCTTCTGTTTTAATGGGTATATAGCTGGTTTTAATAAGACAAAACATAGCTATATGCAGGAGTACCCAGCGAACAGTTTTTAGAAGAGTGTCTAATTTTACTACTTTTGTTGTGAAACGAATTCATTTGCAGTTTAAAGTGGTGAAATATTATTCCTTTAAGTTTAAACTTTATTCTTTGTTTGCCAGCCAGAAACGCCCGAAAATCGTTGCCAGCAAAATGTTGCCAGCAAGAATAGATACTCTTGAATGTTTCACGCCCCTCTGAAAGTCCACCGAAACTAGTATATTCCCATATTTTAGCCAAAATTTGCCCAACAAATGGTTAATTAAATGCAATCATTGCATTCTATTTACCTTATTTCTTGAAATAAAGCAAAAAGAAAATTTTCATATTCATTTTATTCTGTGAAAATGCCAGCAAGTAAGATTTCCAAGCCGAATAGATATTTCACCGAATAAATCGCTGGGTACTCCTGTATATGTTATGTGTAATTACATCATTTATCAGGTGACTTTTACCGTGTAAGTTAAAGCAATTCGATATTTTCCCACGATGTAATTTAAAACGTGAATTATTTTTCGAAAGAAGGGATATATAATTACCCTTTTTCTAATGTTGTCAAAAACGGTTGATTTTGATGTTTCATTTGATATGATAACTATAAAAAACGACATGTAAGCAGGGGTCTCAATTATATTTGTTTTGTTTCAAATTATATTTCAACTATGGCCCCAAACAGAATTCATCTCACTGTGTTAGTGAAAGGTGCATATGGAATATATCCGTTTTTATGTGTCAATTTCAACACATCGGGAAAATACGAAAAGCTTGCTCTTGATTTGCAATTCTAGTCACGGATTCATGTTATTATCATTTTCTATGACATCTCTGATAATTATGTATTTTTCGTTTTAAATTATTAATACGGAGAATTATTAATTTGAAATCATCAAAAACAAAGCATTGCAGACAAAGTAACCTCAACCTAATCATAATAAGTGTTTCTGTATTTCTTACGGGAAGGCAAGCAAGTTTCTCAAAAATGATTAGATACTTTTTGAACGCGGAATCACCATGTTGTTAAGGAGCTTTGGATTATATAATAACAACAAAAAAACATGTATGCAAACACATTTTCTGGAATCCCTCAATAATATCGCATCCGGGTAATATCAAAGATGATACCCTGCTTTAAGTAATGATTATCAAGATGAGGATTAAGCGTTTATTATGAATATAGGCAGTCGTAAATTTGAGTGTTTTGCTGTCCATATTGTTCATTTTCTATGTTTAATCCGGGAATATGTTTAATCCATGGAATCCGGGTCAATAGGTCTCCAGTCAAAAAGTTTCCGGCCATAAAGTCTCCAAAAGTGACACGATTTCCAGCCAAAAAGTATCCGGTCATAAAGCTTCCAGCCCTCAAAAGCTCACTAAATATACAGCCCCTGCCTTCGGTGTTATTTGGGGATATAGGATATTTGACCTCCGCTCTACTTTAAAATTGCTAATGTTTAGGCAAAAAAATTGAGTTGTTGGATAGCGTCGGTAATCGTCTCTTTTCTTTGACTATTAAAGCCCATTAGCGGGATGTGACCACGTTGATCAAACTTACCGTCAAACCAAGCTTCAAACCAGTTATGGTTTTGGCGATAATTAATATTTTCGAACGTCTCGAATTCAATGAAGATTTTTATTTTTTCTGCTTCATGTCTTAGAAATTGGGCTGAGAATTAACAAGAATACCCAGTGATTAAATCAGTGAAATATCAATTCTGCTGGAAATTCTTTCTCTATGGCCTTTAATAGAACATAATCGATTGGAGCATTTCTTTTTATTTCATTTTAAGATATTAGGCCTGTAAAATTATCAGACCTAATAAACTATTTGCCTGAATAATATCAAAAGTATAAGAGACTCAGCAAAATATTAAGATGTTAGGGACTGAGATTGAGAAAATGTTACGACCAACAGTGCTCAATTGGTCATGATGTAAGAAGTATATGTAAAACGATTTGGAACTCTCTTCCCTTACCAGGAGTACCCAACGATTAATTCAGTGAAATATATTTTCTGCTAGGAAATTGTCCGTGCTGGCATTTTAACAGAAAAGAGCAAATATGAAAGTTCATTTTTGTATTCAATTTCGAGAAATTTGGTCCAAATAATTATTTTCTTATACGAAATATACTGTGAATGTGCAAATTAGCTTTATATATGGATATAAATATAAATATATTATGCCGAAAATTAACTTAGAAATATATTGTTTGTCAATGTGTAGTTTCGGTTATATAAACCTTCGGACGACCGGACCTTCGGACATCCGGACCTTCGGACATCCGGACCTTCGGACATCCGGACCTTCGGACATCCGGACCTTCGGACATGTGAACAGTCACCGTTTTGATCAAGTTAATACCTACAAAGAGCACATAGTGTTTTAGCAAAGCATATGTTAACACTTTTCCCCATGTTATGTATTGGGAGAACTTCAGGACTAGACATTGTGTGGCCGGAAACTTTCTGGTTGGAGATTTTGGGCACATCGTGTCACTTTTGGATACTTTATGGCCTGTTTGTTATATCGCTTTTTTTGCGTGCGCAATTAGTTTCCCCTCAACTAAAAAATATTTCAATATAAAATATAAATATAGAAAAAAATATTCTAGACATATCTCACTTATGTCCATTGACAATTTCCCCTCAATCAACCCCCTAAAAGACACCTGAATTTTGTTTTCATATAAACATGCCATCTCCCACATTAGATCGAATTCGATCGTACCCTCACGAAAAGCGCCCCTACCTTCATATTACGATCATTGACTACATAATAATGATTCACACCCAAATCTCCAATATCACCCCGTTTCTCATCCTGCCATATAGTAATGATGCATTCACACCGATATATATCAATATATGTCACAATCTGCTTTTTGATTAAAATGGGATACCAAATGACATGATATGATACTGGGGCTAAGAGGGGGCCAATCTGATGATAGATGGTTTTTCAATTGCGCGCGCATTTTTTTTTCGAAATCATTTTAGAGGAAATAGCACATTTATGGATATGAAAGTCAGTTTCCATGTTTTCACGAGCCTTAAATGAAAGGTGATTTTTATCTTTAAATAACATAAACCCAAAACATTCTTAACTTTATAAGCATAAACATTATTCATCACTTTTTTACGAAAAGATAAATACTGGATTTAGATAAAACTATATAAAATAGATAATACTGGATCAAAACGAGGGTGATGATCTTGCTTATGATTTTGGACCATTTTACACAATGCAGCATATAAAAACCTTGTTTTGTTCAAGATATATGTGAAAATCTGAAATTGAAAAAAAAATATGATATTAAACAATCATCAAAATAGGAAACACAACTAACATTTCCTGTTTTTTTATATATTTTCAATTTTAGTCATGCTCATATAACACCGGCCCATCGGCTCTAACATGTGTACTGACCATTGGTGGTCTCAAATCATAAATTGAAAAAAAAAGATGACATGAAACAATTACAAGAATAGGAAATACAACGCACATTTTATTTTTATATATATTCAATTCTAGTCATGCTCATAACACCGGCCCATCCGCTCCTACATGTGTACTGACCATCGCTTTGGCGGAATAGGTACCGTATAATCAAAACCAACCATTAAAGCCACGTTTCATTCCTCTTTTGACGTCGTCTGACCCCCTAATTAGGAGGTGCCGTTTATAATTGGGGGCGCCTTTCAATTTTTAAGCGTTGTCATAATTATTGCTTATTATTGAATGGGAGACCAAAGGTCGCTGGAATCCTTTGTAGAATGAAAACGATGGTTGTAATGATCGATTCAACGAGGCGTCAACGAGACGTGAGTACAACCTGACGTCACGAAAACGTCGATCGGACGTTACCAGCGTGTGTTTCATGAAGGTTTGATATGTACCGTTGTAGAATTTTTCGTTGGTTCAAGTGATTCGGCAAGGTATTATATAAACGTTAGCAATACATTGTATGTGACATAACGATATCGTCAATAGTATGTTACAGCAATGTTCAGCTATCTACCTCGCAGATACGGATTTCGGTGTCATCATTGGGTCTATATACGATATAAACAATGTGCTTGATATGTTTTGGTGGACTTTGTATCAATATTGCCCAAACATATATAAATGCTTTGCTCCAGCAAATATTATATTGTAATATCGAACCATAAAAACATGGCTACGGCACAAAAACGTTTACGCACTGTTTCTATGTTTAAGGATGTGTTAGGTTTCGATAAAATAGCAGATTCTAAGGATTGGTAACTTTGTGCCGATGTTATTTAACAAAAGAAAAATCGAATGATTAGCGTACAGGTTTCGTTTTTGAGCCATGCCACCTGACGAAACCATAACAATAAAGTTTCAATGAACGTTTTTGCTTGAGAACAAAAGCGTTTGGAAATATAAAAACAGACTGTTGATTCGATAAGTATCGATATTACCACGTATTGATACATTAATGATACGTATCAGCAATGATATTTTGTGAGCTATCAATGCATCAAAATTTAAGAACTTTATTTCATTAAGTATTTTATTTCAGATTAACAATTTTATCGAACATTAAGTTGAAATTTAAAACGTGAAACAATGAGTTATTTTGCGATTACTGTTTTAGTTTTCTCATTATATTAGTTTTAGTTTAGTTTTTAAATATTTTATTCGCCATTCGTTGGAACTATTTTCCTCAGATTTTACAGATAAACATGCTTCTTTCGGGAGAGCATATAAATGCGAATCAAGTAAACGAAAACTGTAACGTACCCCAATAACTTTTTTTTTATCTCGTATTTCGACTTAGAACACCAAACAGTCTCAAACTTATCCGACTCAAACAATTTCCGCCAAAAAGGTTTCAGCCATAAATTTACCAGAAATGGCAACATGGGACAAAAAGGTTTTGGGAGGATACAGCCTAAAAATAGTTAAAGTTTCAAAGGCATTAAAACGCCGCACATCTAGTGACAACAACAAAATAAATAATTAAAAACAAATACAGGATCAGTAAATTTACATATTCATAAATGTGTCATAAAGTTGTTAATATGATCAAGAATCAAAATAAAACTTATGCTATTTATAGAATATTTGTTAGTGCTACAGATAAATTTTACCATGAATCATCACTTTCTAAAACATAGTCTAGCAGTATTTCGAGCTCAGATATTATAACACATACGGCAATTTAATTATTACTAATTCATACTCAATTGATACACCTTGATGATATGTATGGGTGTGGCAGAAATCCTATGCTAAAAAGCTGAACTCCATACTCTCAAAGTCAAAAAGTGTGTGTTTACTGGCTCAAATACCAGGTTTAAGCTCTAGCAGTATTTCGAGCTCGCATGTGGTTTGATCAAAGAAGTTTTTTTTGTGGTATTTTCGTTCGTTCAATGAAGTGGCAAAATATTTAAAATTATGCAATTTACAAGTTAGATTACCGTCCCTCTGTATTCATGATCCATTATTTTTCATAATGGACAGTAAACTAAGTCTGATTAAGTACTTGGTCAACTCGGTTAATTATAACATTGTACAGGCTAATCCTCGGTTGCGCCTCGAAACTGTTAACTATTTTAATTTAATGGACTGACCACTTACTTTATCCTATACTAAAAAGAAATGAGTATATTTGTGCAAGAATCATTATCATGCATCGGGATGAAACTGATAGAAATGAAAAAAAAGTGTTTTTTTTTCTCGGCTCTATGCTAGATGAAATTTATATATATGTAAACTTGCATTTTTTAGATGAAACGTTTATTGTCGAATTGCCGCTATCATTAGTTCAATTATTTAATGTATATAGTTTTTTTAACATATAACATGAAGCAGTGAACACATTGTATGATCGGGGTTTTGTTTACTTTCGTTAAAAGCACATCACACACAACACATTTCTCTCATTGCTATGAATAGCATTTAAAGATTCCCAAGCAGAGCCCTTTCGATTTTTCATTCTTCTGCTTTTAATTTTTCAAAACAAAAACGAATCGATTCCCGTGCGCCGCACACTTTCAAAGCGCGACGGCGACTTTCGTCACAAAACCATATGGCACACTCGCCACTCCCCTTTCACACGCCATTGGCCAATCAAAACACTCGCAACTGTATCCTAACATTAAAGACCCCCGTTTTTACGACTACGGCCTACAGGTAACACGTGTAAGCGGTTTAACCCATACAATGTGAAATCTGTCACAAACGAAAAATTGATTTTAATTTGCCAAGGTGTAATTTAACTGGTCTTGTGAATTGAACTACCCGCTCCCCTGGTGAAAGGGGTGGGGTGCGGTATATATAGAGGTGCCCCGGGGAAGGGGAGGGGGAGAATAGAAAACATATCGACGTGGGATGTAGCATGGCTCGCGGGTAGAAACTACCTTACATAGCTCGAAGAAAGTAAAATGGAAAATCAGTTACGGTTATTGATTAAAGCCGAGACTCAAATATCTTAGAATTACAAAATCGATGATAACGCTCAGTTTCTTAGCAAAAATATGAACATAAGTGGGTCAGAAGAAAAACATCGGAGAACTTAAATATGCGCAGAAAGCAATATAATCGGACATACTTTTTAATGTGTATAATATCAAATCTCGCGTGACTTATTATATAGATACTGGACTAAGATGTGAATATTGAAATTACCCTTTTAATGGAAGAATAACTGACATAAAGTTATAAAGACTGAGCTCAAATACTTCATTATTAGACAAATTGACGCACAGCGCAAACGCAGTAGAAAACATTTGACAATCCGTGACAGGAATTCAGTAATTACTTCATTATTAGATATCAAAGTAAAACAATAAAGGATCAGAAGATCCCTCTCTTTTCCAGTCTTTGCTTTTAAAACGTAATATGGACCAGGCTCCAACTATGTATTCAACCGTGAACACCTCAGAACCACAATACGGCGATGGACTTAACGCACCGCATAGCTCGTATAATTATCAAACCGCCGCCGCAGCTAGTTACGCAACGGCACGCGATACATTTCCGGTTAGCCCTGCAACAAGCTACGAAGCAGCGCTTTTGAGCGCGCCGCATACGCAACCACCAACGTACAGCGCATATAAGCCGTCCGCTACGCATGCTATGGAATACGTGCACAATATGTACCACATGCAGCTGCACGCCGCGCACGATATGGTACATCCTTACGGAAGTGAGAATCTACCGAATCTACCATACGGCGCGCGCACGATTATCACGAGTGACGGAAAGCGGAAACGGCGGAGAATCATCACGCACGATCAGCGGAAAGCGGCGAACGTGCGTGAACGCCGACGGATGTATCATTTGAATGAGGCATTCGATGATTTGCGTC
>LQRL01156748.1:29866-43024 GCA_001703475.1 Hydroides elegans
AATGTCTGATTATCGATTCTTGCCATCAAATATATATCCTCAGTTCTATAATATAAATAGGTTTTGGAAAAAAAGAAATATACATATTAAAAGTTATTACTTGGAACATTATCCCGTGGCATAGTATAGTTGCAAGCTGAATATGATATTGCTACGATTCACAAAATGATCACATTCTTGAATACAAAAATTACAATTATTATGGTGTATTCAAGAGAAAATTGTTTGATTAAAGGTCTGTGCACGAACGAAATTTCGTGTGCTTTTCGCGCGCGAACATTTGAAATAGTGTTCATCCATTTCCGGGAAAAACATCGAGTATGCATATGATTTGGTCGAATTAAACACTGATTAAACTTGTCGAACGAAATCTTAAATTTGTTTGAATGAATAATTCTATCCTTTATACAGAGAAATACCATTTATATTTTATCAGTGTATGTATTGATAGTTTATATACCGTTTAATAAATAGGTAGCGGAATATCGATTATGTAATTTAAAGCACATATTTTACATTTTGCTCAAATCAAGCAAGTTTACTTTCTTGTTTGATAAAAACATCACCCGCAAAAAGTACATGTATTTATCACTAGAATACTATATCCATATGGGTTATGAGTGTCAACAGCATTTAGATAATGTATACAGATCTATCTAGATCCATATTCGTTCTCTTTCTCTTTCTACAATGTACAAGAAGCATTTGAAATGAAGGGGTGATCAACACTGCCTTCAAACATATTTTCATTATATGACATATTTTTATTTCGTTGTTTTTCGAAAACATTGAGCGCGTCAACTGAAAGTCACTTGAAATGCATGCGATTATAGATGAACACTGGTGATTAATTCCTATGTTTTTATATAAAGCTTGCAATATGATTTTCGCCCACAAATGGGGTCGAAATCATTTCACCAATGTATATGAACACTCGGACTGCCCTTGACGCGCGATTCAAAATGAGGCAAAAAAACCTGTAAGTTTCAAGCAAAAAAATATATAAAAATTAATTTAATGTCGTTATCTATGGCATAAATAGCATGATTTTACGTATTTGGCACACATTTAAGATAAGAAACATAAGCATGTTAGTTTCATTAAGATGGAATAACTTTAAAATTTTAACTTTAGTGCGATTTCAAATTGGAAAATTTCGTTCGAAATATTTCATGCGTGAGTCTGAAATTTCGTTCGTGCACAGACCTTAAAGCCTTTTTTAAAAATCGTGTTGGTTCTAACGATAACAATTAAAATGTTAAATTTTTATCCAAGAAAGAAGTGATTTTTAGCCTTTGCTCGAATCTACATGTTCTCTGTTCAAAATAAATGCATGTCAAATCTTTGTTTGTTTTTAGAGATTTTACCAAAACAGCTCTAAGAGATTTTACCAATTTTTTGTTATTTGGTAAAATCTCTTAGGAAATACTTTTTTATCAGGAAGTATTGATAATCAATGGTAAATAGAAAATGAAGAAACATAATAATACATTTATCTTCCATGAATGGACCTAGGCGCGGAATTAGATGGGGCGAGCTGAATTTAGAAATGGCTATAATCTTCACTTTAAGAATACATTTGAGGTATGTCCAGAATTCGAAAATGTTCACCAAAGATCACCAGGTTCGCTTAATCCACCAGACACATTATGAAATATATAGGCATGGCGAACCTAGCGAACCTGGTGAACGCCAATGAACCTTAATTTTCTAGTCCTGGACATGAATGATACATTTAGAAAGTAAAATGTAAATCATAAATATAATTTATTTTCCAGATGCCTCCCCTTACACCGGATACCGCACGTCATTACGTCATCGCTTTGGATCAAGGCTCTTTCCTGTGTGCCGTTTGTCAAAATCACTTCCGATGGCGTCACGTCGCTCTCAGACACATCAAAAGCGTTCATCTAAACGTGCGCAGTCATCGATGTTCTTTTTGCAATGCTACGTTCAATGATGTGACGAATAAAACAAAGCATGAGAAAAGGTGTAGAATGGCGCCCGTTTAGACGGTGCTATTAAACATGACTAACATTAGTGAACTATGCGGGTAGTTTTTTTTTTTTTTTTTCAATAATATTTTATTAAAAAAGTAAATTGTAGCGTATTCTGTCGAGTTTTAGGACATAAAAGCAGAATATATAATCATTTCGTTGTTCACAGACTGAAGATGACCATTCAAGGTGCAAACAACAAAATGTTTTAAATAAAACAAACATGAACCATTTTCTATTGACATATCTTAGCATTCTTGAGAAAAATGTATATTGCACCTAATGGGAATTTTTCAAAGGATGTGATTATCAATAATATAAATTAAAGATAAATATTTTCTTTTTAATGGTTATGTCGTCGTGATTTTATTGAGTTGAATAAATACGTACAGCGTACGTAGAGCAGGATATCTGAATATAAAACAATCTTGGCATTCTGAATGGTATCGCTAGAATTTACAACATTTTCACAGCGCTTGTACCTACATGGTATATTCCGGAGTAGATCATTTTATTTAGTTTTGAATATATTCGTATTTTTTTAATGATTACCTTCAAATTGTTAACAAAATATTTGTTTGTTCTAAACTGTTTACCTTACTACTTGTTCTATGTTTAAAATAAATGCATGTCAACAGCTAAGTTGGATTTCTCTATTCAAAATAGCTCTATGTTATGTCCTTCTGCTGAACATCTGGGGCAGATTCTAGTGCTTTTAATCAAGAAGTAGACAATGAATGGGGAAGTTTAATGAAGATTCAGGATAATACATATATGATCTATATATCTTGCATGTATGGACCAAGGTGTGGATTTAGAGAGGAGATGCAATTTTGGAAATTGAAATAAACTTCACATAATGCCGAACGTTAAATATACAAGTTAATTCATAAATATAATTCATTTTCCAGAGGCCTCCCCTTACACCGGATACCGCACGTCATTACATCATCGTTTTGGATCAAGGCTCTTTCCTGTGTGCCGTTTGTCAAAATCACTTCAGTTGGCGTCACGTTACTCTAAGACACATCAAAAGCGTTCATTTAAACGTGCGCAATCACCGATGTTCATTTTGTACTGCTACATTCAATGAGGCGTCCAATAAAACAAAGCATGAGAAGAGGTGTAAAATGGCGCCCGTTAAGGGTTAGGGCTTTAGAAAGACTGTTTGATAAATTTTGTGGATAGATATGCATGTATAGGTTTTGTAGGTAACTGTTTATTAGCGAATGAAAGCGGAACTCGTTATCATTGAAATGTTATATACTTAATTGTTTTAATGCCAATTTATGTTACGACTGATATGATGTTTGAATCATCACAGTTGAAGGATTGTTTAGTGAAGCTATACATGATAATACAATATTTTATTCTATAGAAGTTTAAATTGTTTATCCATATGTCGTATGATCCTAGACTACTTCTACTTGCAAATTTATATATAATATCTAAATAAATATAAATATAATGCAATTACAATTAAGTGAAATGATACGCATGAAGAACAGTTGTTTATATAATATATCAAAAGATGGCCCATTATAACATATATGTTCAATATATTTTGGTGCATGTTTGATCATATATCACTGACGATCCAGTTTTCTACACATGATTCGCGTTTGAAAAAAAGTTAGATACATTACAAATTTAACAAATGTGGTAATATGTATACCATACTCTTAATAATCAGTCACTTAACCTGTCAAATAATTTGTTTCTAAGATATTTTATGGTGTTACTGGGGACCTTCAAGACGGTGACCCTGACTCGATAAAAATGACCATTATACATTAGTAATGCATGAATCACCTTATAAACTAAATAGTATAGAATAATGTATTACATTTGCAGATAACTACTGTAACATCCTCAAATATGAACGACTTTATCCAGTGTATGGCGAAAGATGTCTTCGTCTGTTCCCTTTGTCATCACAATTCCAAGCGACGGGGCGATGCGCGAAAACACATAAGAACGATTCACCTCAAAGAACGCAACTACTTTTGTCCCTTCTGCAATGCTGGTTTCTTTTTGAAACCGCATCTTGTTAAGCACGAAGCAGTTTGTAAAGTGAAACCAAAATGAATGTGATTTCGCCTCCTAAATAACTAAGACTCTATTACACGTACATTTAAAGTTTTTTTATCTCCTATTTGAACGAAAGATCTGAGTTTAAATTATGATCATTTATAATGTTTATTATATATACACCTGTTTTTATTTCAAATTGAGATATGTTAGCTTTGAGATAAATGTGCTAATGACATAATGTAATATATATTTAAAATAAATATTTCGATATTCGTATTTTTCTTCCTGCTGTTATGCAAGTGAAAAGATGCTAAACATCGTGTGAAGTATATGTTTTAATGACTATTTCATATTAGTATATAAAAATAACCTACGATATTTTGATTTATAAGCAGTTTAATAAGTTTCATTCTGCCGCACCATGAGTAAGTTTATTTAGCATCGTTAATGTTAAACTGGAAGTGTTTATGAGCATGTTCTATTAATTAAGTAAAAAGTATATATCAATATTATTTTTTCTCAAACAAACAAAAAAAAACGTGTTTTTTCTACAATATAAGCTAGAAACAACGACACATCTGTACATCCCCTAACGCTAGAAAACATTGGACACTGCATTTACTCTGTGAACAAGGATTCATGTGTGCAGTTTGTCAGACTCCTTTCAAGCATCGCCACCACGCTTTAAGACATTTGAAAAACGTTCACTTGAAAATTCTAAAATATAAATGTTCTTTTTGTGATGGTACATTTGTTCAAAAGATTGATAAAACAAGGCACGAGAAAATATGTAAAAATAAGCCGAATTGAGCAAATGATATTGCGGTTCATTAAGATTATTGGAACCGTTATGGAATAAATAGACGATTTATGGCTACCACAAAGTCTTTTGTAATATGTATCAGTAAGTATTTTGTTATATAAATGTCGTCGAAATTCTCAATTTTTACCATATTGTTTTATATCAATAATTATATTTTGCTATAGTTGAATTAAGCAACTGTAATTTCTTAAATAAGTATTCAAATAATAATTGTTTACTGTTCATATACTTAAGTATCCTAGCATTTTAAACGAAAAAATCATAATTTTACAGAAATAAATAAGCTAGACAATCTAGACAATTTTTAATAAGGTTGCTTATTACCAACAGCATAAAGATAAGAAATATGTAATATATCCTTCTTAGATCAGTTCCATGCTGAGTTTAATAGATTATTCAAATCGAATTAATATCGGGATTCGTATAACAATTTTATTTACACTGTATTTAGTTTTACAGAATCACTGGGCTTCCCAAATGTTTATTATTCAATTTGACCAAATTGTAGATGACTAAGTTTTATATTGATTAAAAAGCGGCTGAACTTAGATATGTGTATAATACATCACTTTAAGCGTTATACTTGATTTTCATGTATATTAGTAGTTTTTTAAAGTATTGTTTGATTTAGGCGTAAAGCGGCTCGATCATTTCTTGTTAAGTTGTATTCTGGTTATATGTCCGATGTCATTGAACACAATTGTTTTATATGATAATTATTTTCATATGCAAGTTGGTATTATAATCATTTTGTGCATTCTAATAAATCATTATTTTCTTCAAATGACATTTTCTTTCTCTAAAGCCTAAGGACCAGTTGCAATCGAAAGGCGTTTCCAAGAGAATCTGGAAAAGTTTAACTCAAGAATATATACTCGTCAACTACTCTACAAAACCAATTCTTTCCATATCATAAACTTCTAACCCGTTCCAACTTTCATTCAATTGCATATATGACTGTATAAGTCAGCCTAATAGGTATATTATAAGACCAACATATTTCCCTTAAACTCAAAGTTAAACAACTTATGATATTAGGCTCAAATTGGTTACCCCCATTATCCAACAACCCACCTATTTTTCAAATTATGGTGCACGTGCCTGATCAAAATTAAATATTGTGGAATTTGCAAGTCAGTCGAAAAGACATATCACATCAAATGAAATCAATGCAATCAGTTATTCAATGCAAGATTACTCACTTATAGTTTCACTAGTTAGATCATTTGAAACCCGAAAGTCAAATTATTATACTTAATTATATCCATTTAGTGTGAATAATTTGACCCGAAGCATCTACTAGGTTATCCAGCCCCTATATTGTTTATCACCCCAGTTTATGTGGTGTTTTATTGCAAATTATCTAAAAAGTAAAATTATATTGTGTTTTTGTTCTATATAGCAAGTGCCCTGGTCCTTAGAATCAACTATATGGAGTAATGTTAGAGTTTTTATTCATATGATTGTGAACACATCGTGTATTGTAATTGCAGATTCAAAAATAAAAACTTACATTGATGATATCCTTAACTTAGAGTATATTGATAATTTAAATTTTATGGGGCTTGATAGTAGTGGCATACGTAGAAAATCTATATTTAATGTTTACATCTATATTCAAATAATGTTTGCAGTAGTATTCTTACATGTGTGCACTCTTTATAATTGCAGAGCTGAGTGTGTTCTTATGTATACACGTAATAATATAGTTGAACGAAAACTATAGAAACAACCCTTAACTATACGCATTTTAATTTCATTTTTATTATAGCTATTTCTATTATTCGTTTTTGATCTTAAATATGGAACATAATTTCCAAATGATTAAATACATATAATGACCAAGTGGTAATGTTCTGATAAAATGTGACAAAGCACAACTACACCTATGTCTAAATATTATATTGAACACCATCTGGGTGATATTTCTATTATATAATTGAGATCATCCTTTCAACTTGCTAGAGCTTATACATTTATTTCTTATAGCACTTCAACTACAGATAAAATATTATGATATTTGACAAAAAAAAAATCGCCACTTTATGCGACATATGAAGCTTTACATAACTCGTTCTCTGAATATTCTTACAACATTTTTAAGTGTGAAGCATCCGCAGAAAAAAAATATGTTTTCTGACCAATTCTATTTTTATATCTTTTACTATGTATGTTGCAAACAAGTGTATTGCTATCCTTTTATCTGTGTTATCAAGTCCAAAACGCAGTATAAATTGCTAAGACTAAAGCAACAATAACTGACGATACAATCATTGATTTGAAGTTTTCTTTCCTCATCTGACTAAGGTCTTTTTCTGCAATGACCAATTGACAACAAAATATTATCTATATATACCATATGAAAGTGATGATAATTGTTCAATTTGAATTCATACAAGTCAGTAACAAAATACTATATATAATGTCATTTTGTACTATTTCATTAATGCCATAAATGGGCAAATACTAAATGGATGTGGTGATTAATTCCCAAAAGTAATTCTTACAAATCAGAAATAAAAAATATATCAAAACTGTTGAATCGAAATTATGATATGAGATCATTAACTACTCACTGTTTTCCTCTAATTGTTGCTTAATATTGGTCTGCTCAGCATGTAGTCTATCCCTAATATTTAATTAGAAAACAGTATAATCAGTAATTGTTAGTCAAGATTTTAGCTTCAACTACCCATCGATTTAATAATAAAAACTGTTGATATGTTTCATAACCTCTTTATATGCGTGAGACAAGTAACTTTCGGAAGAAATCATAATTTACATTATCACTGATATTTAAATAAATTCTAAGAAAAGTACCTTTCGTCTTCCGTCATATTTCTATCGAGCCGCAAATTGCGATCTACCTGATCAAGTCTATCTTCGTGAGAACGAATCTCACTCTCAATAGATTCAATCTGAAAAGCAAATGCATAAATAATATAGATATTACAAGAATTTCATAACATATTTATTGATTCCTCAAATTTCGCAATCTATTCAAATAAAGTAATAATTCTTGTGTGAATCGAAATGATATGAAAACCTCACGACAAAAACAATTTTCAAAATTTAAATATGATATTCTTATAAAATATAACATTCTTATAAAACAAACATCATTATTTGGAGTAAAACATTATCAAATGTGGCAGATGCTTAAAAGTTTGATCGATATTTTGAGTGAAGGTTATCTGCTCAACATATTGTAGTTAGCCTTTTCCCAAACTTCTGAAATCACATGCAGCATTAAAACATGGGTTAAGGGAATCCCCCATACCTTTTTTAGTAGTGGTAAATAAAACAGTACATACCGATGAAATAATGCTCGGCATATTCCAACTTCAGCTCAATACTTGACAATTTGCTTTATATTTAATTTTGAATTTCCTTGTAAATATATTCGCGTATGACACGTAGTTTAATACTGATACCCGAAATACTATTGATTTCGGTTAGTAATGGTAAACCAGTGTATGGCTATTTTATAAATATAAAATGTAAATACTTTTTCAACAACTTCATTCTTATTTATCTGCCAATTTGATATCCCAGCAAATATCAAGTAGACTTAGATTGATATTTTATTCATCTCCATTGAAAGAGACACAAGAAATTAAATGATAAACCTTGATTTATGATATATATTTAGCAAAAAACAGGATCCAGTAAAACTGACGGTTTAATAGCCTCAAGGAAATAACTGAAAACGTATTAAAAATTGTTATTTACACAATATATGTATAAATTATAGCATTATTATTAAAAGGCATCAATCACAATATGTTATTGATATTGGTAACTTTGATTCAAACCATTCGATACAGTATCCGAGTTTTAAACCTATTATCGCCCACTTCTGAAGACTATTTTCTCCTATTATTATGATGTCGGTATTCTAGCTCAGGTTGAATGACTTTAGTGCAGTTATCATCAAAGTATTACTTTCTGTTATAAAGTTGTATAAATGTGTTTGTATAATCCTTTATTATATGTAACCACTGCATCCTAACCTGTTAAACTTAAGGAGTTTTATGGGGAATCAAATTGAATTGAATTGATCAATTCAACATATAATCCACTTTGACATTTCAAATGTGCATGCGTCAACAAGCCTTTTTATCGGACCAAAACAAACTTGATTTTCACCCCCAAATCTGAGATAGGATTGCAAAATATGTTTTAAAAGAGCGATGTTTTTAGAATCGAAACAAAACCAAAGATATTGATCTTGATGGTTCCATGTCAGACGTCCGAAGGTCCGGATGTCCGAAGGTCCGGATGTCCGAAGGTCCGGATGTCCGAAGGTCCGGTCGTCCGAAGATTTATATAACCGACACTACACATTCCCGATGGGAAGAGCGTTTTCCATATTTATTATACCATGACCAATGCGACACTTTTATCGAATGGAGTGTTTAAAAGATAATGCGATGAAAACATTTCATTTTAAGCTATTTACCAACTCGCCCCCTCTTATCGGAGGGAGATTTTTTTCAACATTTAGCTTACTTCAATTTTTAGTTTAATGTTATTATTCATCGAATTGCGTAACTTTAGAGACAGTGTTGGCTGTACCATTTAGTTTTCAACGTCAGCCCCTGCCCTCGGTGTTATTTGGGGATACAGGATATTTGACCTCCGCTTTACTTTAAAATTACCAATGTTTAGGCACAAATATTGAGTTGTTCGATAGCGTCGGTAACCGTCTCTTTTCTTTGACTTTTAAAGCCCATTAGGGGTGTGATTGGGGCATTTCTTTTTATTTCATTTTAAGACATTAGACCCGAAGTGTAAAATTATCAGACGTAATAAACTTTGTGCCTGAATAATGTCAAAAGTAGAAGAGACTCAGCAAAATATTCAAATGTTAGGGACTGAGGTTGAGAAAATGTTACCACTAACAGTGCTCAATTGGTTATGATGTAAGAAGTATATGTAAAACTATTTGGAACTCTCATCCCTTACCAGGTAATTCGGTGAAATATCTTTTCTGCTAGGAAATTTTCCTTGCTGGCATTTTGTACAGAATAGAACAAATATGAACATCTATATTTCTATTCAAGTTCAAGAAATTGGGTCCAAATAATTATTTTCTTATACGAAATATACAGTGTAATATGCAAATTAGCTTTTTACAAATATAAATGTAAATATATTATGTTATAAATTAACTTAGAAATATACTGACGCAAAGTAAAAACGCAAGGGTAAATTCAGACTGTTGTATCTCAAACAGTAATCAACGCATCATCGTCAAATTTTCACAGAATATTGTTGTAAATGTTGTTAATCCATGACCAAGATATCATTAACATTTAACGTTCAAAACGAACATTAATATACCATTTTTCCCATGAATTCACAGTTTTTACCACACAAAATTATGTATGATATGCTTAAGTCTCGTTTAGCTGTATTTTAGCGTAACGCTTGTGGCGTAAGAATTCTTGTTATAATAAATGGAGTTATTTTGGGTCATTTGACGGCGGACCTTTGATTAATTGTGCCGTACAGCTCAATAAATATGGTACTGCCCCGAACTCATCAAAATAGCATCTTCATAACATCTGTTATCAGATTCTCGTTGGAAACATAAGAATGATACTGTTTAGTTTACGTTTTGCTATTCAAAAGTAAATGGACTAATTACTTCACCTGCACACGATTATTTGGACGTCGTCCATGTTCATTCAAGAGTCGCGTTTCCACATCCTGTAAGTTCGTATCCCATTGTCGCGCTGACAATTTTGCTCTTTCTATCGACTCATTTAGCTGTTATGACTCACTTGACCCAAATTCACTGCACCGCTTGCATTTTGAAATGGATATCGAGGATGCGATGTTAGCACCAAGCGATCGTAAGTATGCGTATAAAACCTTGTTTGCTCCGGCAATATATTGTACTGCAAATAGCTGGTAAGCTGGCGGTAACTTTTAAATCAATTTCCTTAGGATATCACAATAGTTGTCGCTTTTGCGAATGTTTTTGCAAAGCATCATTTTCTAGCACATCGATCTTTGACCATTTCTCATGTTCATGAAGTTGTGGCGTTGCGATCGGTGTATATTTTGATTTCAATCTTTTTGCTAACCTTCCAATTTTCCTTTCGCTTGCATTCCATGAGGGTTTTAAAGAGTTTGTGGCGATCAAAATACTCGCCATTATTGCACATCCGTCATACACCTATGTGCAACTTTGTACGTCATCGGAAATATGTATCGCTTCAAGATTATCAATACAGTTAGTTCTTAGTCTTTTAAGCATTATATGTCAATTTCATGACTGTAACCCAAAAATTAAATAAATTAAAGCACTCTAAGACAGTTGCGTTTTTACTTTGTGTCAGTATATATGGTTTGTCAATGTGTAGTTTCGGTTATATAAACCTTCGGACATCCGGACCTTCGGACATCCGGACCTTCGGACATCCGGACCTTCGGACATCCGGACCTTCGGACATGTGAACAGTCACCGATCTTGATAGGTTGAGGTGAGACGTCGTATGACATTCCTTCACCACTCATTCGTATTGTATTATTACATTTTCGAACATAGTTTAAAAAACCCTCGAGCTGCTCTGGTACTATTTTGTAGTTGTCAAATATAGTTTTAGGTAAACCTTTCCAATCGAGAATGGTATTCGAAACAAAGCTATATTTGTAAGTGTCTGTACGAGTATGAAGCTGTTGAAAAGTATGGGGACGGTTTTGCCTATTGTGTCTATTGGGTTTATGGCTGTCGTTTAAATGGAGGACCGTGGTTTCGGATGGGGCTTTTAACGTGAGAATTAATCTATTTTGTTTTCTACGTGACCTAAGGGATGTTAGCTAAAGATCGTTAAAGAAAGACAATTTGTTTTTAATATCAACATATATTTTGCTTATAAGATACAATCATAACATATTACAAGATTTGATTTTTGAAACTGTGTATAGGTACAAAAATGTCAACAGACTTTTTAGTGGACCATGTTTGTAAAAATAATAAAATGAACCCTTTAATCATTTAGATGCTCTAAATAGATAAAATACTGGAAATTTTATATAATTATTTTATTACCGGGGTATTTAACATTATTTTTAATTAATTGTTTATTTTGTTTACCATTAATATATGAAAATGAGGCGATTTTGAACATCACCGATTTGTCCGATTTTTCCAGTTTAAAACAATATCAAAGTGGCTTATTAGTTTAAAATATTTTACAATGGTTTACTTTTAACAAAATACTATATTTCAAAGTTGAAGTCATTGTTCAAAATGCAATTTACACGGGTGCATCTTGTAGTATAGAATGGCTCGTACCGGCGCTGTGTGCTTTTTTCATCCAATTCTTTGTTTTGACTTTACTAAAATGGGAACCAGCTAGCCGCCATTGCTTTGTACACCTAATGTAATTTTCATTTTAAATTCACACATTTTTCTTATACGTACAAAGCAACGTCATCAAAAATCAAACAGTATATGTTAATCAATTTAACCCGATTCACATTTTGGTTGAGAAGGCCTCTCTAAACCATTCTTATTAAACGAGAAAATGGGCATTACTTTTCATCGTTTACATAAGGAAAATGCCTGGGGGTCCTTGCAAATGCCCGCCAGGGACGAATCTGGTTCCCATTTTAACTAGGTCAAAGCAAAGAATATTAATGAGAACAATCATAATTTTGATAATAAACCCTCTTTTCGTTAGTGGTTTATCGGTGTGGCACTTATTGATTTAAATTCATAAAACCACAGTTATGTGTTGTGATACCTATGCATATACCTTGAAATAGCCCATTTTTGCTACTCACCATCCGTTGGCCGCAGGCAATTTAGAGGTACCTTTCAGATAAATCCTAACACCATATTTCTAGTGGGTACAAGAAATTCTGGCTTGTTCTTTTGACCTGCTAAATCAAATAACACTCAAATCATGTTATCCCTTCATTATTAACTGTTTTATTTCAAGACTCAACATGAAGACATATGCAGGGCTTAGAGAAGAGTGCCTTTAAGCATGGCAATGCAAAGTGTGGTTATTCGGATTCATGCCACCGAGGATAATGCAATCGATTGGGCCATAGAACAACCCGAGCAATTGGCCTTTGATGACGTACTTGTAAGTTGTCTTAGTTCAACATTTCAGATGAATTTATATTTTCTTATTTTGAACGGATTAAGCCATTGTATATCGCTAATATGAGATTAAACAAATCATGTTCATTTAATTATTGGTTAAATGTAAAAAAAACAAGAAATTGAAAAATATATTCCTGGAAAAGACGACAACTTATTATGCATTGACTTTCTTTTGT
>LQRL01156748.1:51000-63121 GCA_001703475.1 Hydroides elegans
CCCATAATATTCAATCTTATTAATAATGCTATTTTTGATTTGATGTGTTACTAGAGACCTGTTTGATATAATTTGTTATATAAATAGTAAAAAGGGAACGACAAAGTAAGAAACATAAATAGCGTTTAACTTGATCCTATTTATTCCCTCAATTTAAAATGTGTACATTTAGTGCAAATGCCGTATATAACTAAATAACTTAAGTCTATTGAGGTGTACATGTTTTTGCTATTTATTGCAGCCTGTAGACCTGATAAACTCCATAGTAGCAAAGGACCCTCCGCGATTACCACCTGAACCTTACTCACCACAGATCGTGGACTTTATCTCAAAATGGTACGCCTAATTGTTTACACATATTAAATCTAGATAACCGTTTTTTATGAACTCTTAAGGAATATGTTATCATGAAGACGTTACATCTAAAAGGAAACGAGTACGGAATAAGATTATAAAGATCCAGCTAGAATATATTACACGTGATGGGATGCATCATAATAAATTTGAACTATGAAGATATGCTTATAAGCAGAAAGTAGTTCATACCTTAAATTATTCACCAAAACTATGTTGAACAAGAAAAAATATGGAATTTTGCGACCAAATAGTCAACTTCTAAGATTAAATTTAACAAAGGGACATGTTATATTTCAGTATGACTAAAGATCCTACAGGCAGGCCTGAACCACAGTATCTTATGGTACGTAGAATCTTTAAAATAATTCGAAAATATTTATTAGGTAAAGTTGTTTGCTGTCTCTTACGAATTGCAGATAAATCAGTTAATACACTTATGTGTATTTATTGCCTTCAGTCTTATGTCAAATTCATTTGAAGCTAATGGTTTATAACTAGTGTTGATTATATCATAGTAACTAGGCCCTATATGTAAATAGTGATATGTTTTGGTCCTGAAATATTTGCGTTATTTGGTATAATTGCAAAGAGTTTAAACCAGTACAATAATATTTTTTTTATATTTCTTGTTTTTCAGCATCATCCCTTTATTCAGCAGTATGTAGATCGTGATGACTCGATCATTGCGGCCTGGGTGAAACAAACAATGAGTTTGAAACGCTCGTCTTAGCAGTATACACTGAATCAAAACAATGTTCATTAAATCAAAGTATGTTTATAAAAAAAAACAGTTTGCTTTGGAAGCAAATGGGTGGACTGAATTTTATTGTATATTGCATTAGTGACTTTCATATAGTGGGTTGGTCCTGATAAAAAAAGTGTCGCATTATAATGTAACGTGTAATGTTGTTGGGAAAGTGACCAAGGATATATGTTAATTTGAAACACAAGTTCTTCGGTAGCAATGAAAACTAATTTGTGATATTCTTCGAATCTTCAATTAAGTTAACCTATATTTTATCGATTTTTATTATGATTTGTTAATTATTATTAGACATATTTAAGAAGAAACGAATCTTGAATCTAAGTAAACCTATATTAACATATAATTGTATTTGAATTTACTTGAAAATTTAGACTCAATATGAGTATGTTGATTAAGTTGATATATTATATTGGAAATGAATAGTCATTTGGTGTAGAAAATAATCAAAGTTCATTCATGCTATTCACGAAAGCTCAAGAGACGATGCTGATGAAATTGCGAGCAATTTGAACAAATCATTTTGTGTGTTTTAGGATTTAAGGATACATGATTCATAGTTTCGCCTCCGTATTCAGAATATGCAGTTTAAGTGAAAAGAAACCAAAATATGTTATGTCTAGATTGTAGATGCGAAGGCTATAACATACGTTTTTGAATTGCATACATCGGTTATTTATCAGCTGAGATTAATTATAATTAATGTTTTTTTAATTGTTGTATGGATCCATATATTTTATATTAATTCAAATAATGAGTCTTTTTTGTTGATGTTGGCACATAATTGGACTTTCAACTGCGATTTATATAAGATAGGAAAGAAATTGCCGTTGTTGCCAACACTGGTTCGCTCTTACTGCTCTTATATTTAAATTTGAAAAGCATTTTTGTTTTTTATTTTATTAAATAAATTCACTTGAGCAATGTTCGTCTTTTTGTTAGTACATGATTTTCATGAATGGCATGTCATAAGGCTATATGTATTGTATAACGCACCAAAGCCCCTTCATAGACAAATAAATATAGTCAATTCCATATCAAAATATAAAGTCACACAATGCAGGAAAAAGCCACAAAATATAGGGAAAAGCCACAGATACATAATGATACACAAAAGTCACACATTTAGTAACCAGTACATTGTAAAATAAGCACATAAATGTATACAAATACATAAGAAAGGCTTAAGAATTAACGAAGGAGAAAATATGGATAAGAGTTACTCTGTATTAATTTCAGATCACTTATTTGAGATCATACTAAGCAAAGCCCATGATTGATAGTAATACTGTTTGGAAGTCATCACGACGTAAAAAGAAGAAATATAATAAATAATTATAAGTAAGCATTCAAATACAAACTGTATCCATAATATCTTTCTATAAATAATGCAATTTTGTATGTAGATTATATAGTAACATCTTATTTTGATACATATTCTTTGACATAGTCATTGTTTACATATTCATTGTTATAAAAAGATAAACTTGACTTGCGTCTTTCAGAAAACTAATGCTCTACAAGTGCGTGAGGTGGATTTTAGTGACATAATATTACAAAACTGAATGTCTCATAGTTTCTTTTACACAATACATAAGTTTAACTTACACGGATCTGAATACCAAATTATAGCTATGAAAATAACGATTGTTCCCGACAGAAAATCAGTGTGATATTTGAAACCTTAATTGTGGGTTCGCCGATATGATTAAGCACTCATATGTTTGATTTCAAATAAACAGCTATTGATTAACATATTATATCAATTATCCCTAAATAAAATGAACAACATTCCAAACAACATAACTATAAAAATCAAGATTCGATGTAAAAAATATCAAAACATTTCATCAATCTCCGTCCAGAATATATTGCACATTTTGTAATATTTGAGGATGTAAGGCAGAGATGGTTTTGTTCATGAATGACTGGAGAACCCATGGTGTACTGATTGAGCAACGTTCGTGTATGATGCTTCCGGTCACCTCACCATCCGTAACAAGGTCTTCAACGGTATACTGAATTTCCCCTGAAAAACAAGAAGAATCACATATGTTTTTTTAGGTTGTGGTTACATATGTAACACAAGTCCGGACAAGTAAAACTTACGAAAAGCATTTCAATCATAAATATATACATGTTCATTAAAGTATTCCCAGTGGATTGGTAAAATATATTAACAATAAAAACCTTTTTATTCAGACATCAACGGCCTTTGCAAAACTGTTATGATTCAAAGGTGTCCGGACTAGTTATTTTCATATTCTACGCAATCACACAATCCGTCGAATCACTCGCTACGATATCATTTAAGGGAGGTTCTTCTAATGAATCTTCCATCAATTTACGATAAAAAACACCACTTACGACGGGCAAGTCCATACATACAAATGGACTCGATGACCACAATGAGTTCATCTTCATCTGCCGTCATCGTGGATGCCACTTCCACCAGGCCTACATGTGGCACTTTCTCCCACGCGATGTATTCGATTTCCTCCACACCATCTCCTTCATCGCGCTTCCATGTGACCGTCACATTTTCACTGTTGATAAACGGAAAGTAAATGATGTAGTAGATAGAACTGAAATTCGAACTTACAATGTCGGATTTGATTAGGTATGATACATTTTGAAATATAACACGGAAGCATTTGGTAATTTCCATAGAACCTATGATATCTACACGAGCCTCCATTCAACATTTCTAGTCAAACAAGATTAGGCTGTTTTAAATAACATTTTTTTTTGTAATGTTTGTCTAATTTGTCATGTGATGTTAACCGAATTCTGTCGAAGCTTACAAAAAGCACATATGTACATCGTTTATACTTTTTTTATATACATATGGTAAAATCTGTATTCCATCTCTTATCGTTTAAACTTTTGTTCCCTGTTTTGCTTTGCTACAATGGTATGTACATGTGTGTATAAATGTAGGTGAATGTTATTGACGGGGTGTTCATGCGTGGAGTACGAGGGCAGCGAGGTGATTTCGGCTAGAATTGAAATTTTTCGAAAACGTTAAGCAGTCTTATTTGTCATTATTGATCAAATTAAACATGAACGAAATGTAAATAATTGATTATAGCTTGAAGTTTATTGCTTGAATTTCACATCTTGATTATCGCCCATTATATCTTTAATCTAAAGACATTTCTTAGTAGTTTTAATCCACCAATTTCAATTTATCTCTCTATCAAACAATGTCACATTGTCATATAATAGTGTATATGTAACAGTAAGCTTTGAATCTCCATATAATGCGTTATTTCTACTTTTACCGATTTTAGACAATTCCTTTCGAAACGAAACACCTTCTTGACCTCGGATACCGGCAACCGTCCGGTCTGCATCGTCGCAGTCCTCGTATGTCGTTTGATTTGATTTAAGTTTTTTTTTATGGGCATATTTTCACACACCTCAAACCACCATAAAGTAGTAGTCAAATAGTATTTACCAAATCCTTCGGGGTTTGGCAAAAAAAATACAACAAACTTACATTGAATAATCTATTTTTGGTAGCTTCGTAGGGTCCTTTAATAAGGAAAAGGTATCAAATGACGATGTAAAGGTCTCAGTTTTAAATAGTGCTACAAAATGTGTTCGTTCAAGTCCAATATGAAGGAGGATTCCAAAGAAAATGGAAAAGAGTATAGCGATAATATAAGATTTCACCATTGCACAAAGTAACTGCAGAAAAACAACACCTGAATATATCAACCTTAAAACTTAGCTGGCTCCCACTCACAAAACAAAGAATTCCTGATAAGAAAATTAAAATGTTCCTTATTTTCACATTGAGACAGGATGTCTTTTTATCTTTCTGTCCAGGTTTTCACCCATTCCGCCTTTTGAACCGCAGTTCCGCAGTGGGGACCTTTCTAGACGGGGTCCTCACTTCTTACATTATTGCTTTCCTCTAAGCACATACCAGAGAAGGATCCACTGCTAGCGGTCCCAACAGTAATATTTGCGAAAATAGTGTGCTTGAGTGATTGAGTTAGTTCCTTTCAGTAAGTATGGCCTGTGTCCCATCCCCCTTACCACCATCCTACTTATCTAGAGTCAAGTGCCTTTCCCGTGGGCAGGTCCTTATCCCTCCCTTCTAATCCCTGTGTACTTCTCACCACACGCACATATTGCCCTACCTTCAATCTATCTATTCAAGCAGGGGTCTTATCTAATTGAATGATGAGAGTACTTAACAAAGCCTTGAATAGGACATACATAGCCCCCACTCCCGTCAGGCTGTGACTCATGTCCCTTTTCCCCTTTTTTAATATCATCCCTCATTCGTCCAATATATTTCCCGATTTTTACAGTTTCCTCTATTATCCCTCCTTATCTAATACACTCTCAACATGACACTTAATCAAACCTTCCTCTTACTTCAACCTTTCTCCCCACTATGTTTCAAAATCTGACGTGATCCTCTCAGCAAGCTTACAACGGCTATCCCAATCGACATCCTATTGAGCACTAATACCCAGTACACTCCTCACCCTCTCTTCTAGCCTTTCATTTCCCTCTGTTGTCCATGGTATTCGCGCGCGGTCTGTCGTACAAGCATCAAAGTTGTTCGTATCCACTATCACTATCACTCTTTTCTCATCACTCACCGTTTACTCTCATTTATTCCGATAATCCCAAAGTACTCACGGTCCCCTGCACCATCGCAATCTCTTCTGTCACACCCCACGGAGTTCCCCGACACTTTCTGTTTGCCTCTTCCTCTCATCAATTGTTCTCCCTTCTCTTGCCTTTAACATGAATCGTACTCTTTTTCTTTTTTCAGATACTTCATGCTACAGACGTCCCACTTCTGTCTTACGGGTTTGCTCCTCTACTGTTACCACTACCGACATGCATTCCGATAATCGGTCAAATACTCCCCCTTTCATGACCCTGTACTTTCGCCAGACTTCGCTCTAACTCTCATCCATAACTTTCAAACTAGTTCCTGATTAAAACTACAACGGTCGACCCTTCCGAGCATCCCCACGGACATATCTGCTCAAACAAACAATGTCACACGATTTATCCCCAAAGCCGTCGTTTCCCCCATACCAAGTCTTCGACCCTCGACTCCTTGGCCTCTACACATAAATTGCATCCCTCCTTACGAACCCTGATTCCGATGAGATATACCCTTTTTCGTCTTCTCTATTCTCTTCCTCGCAGATATCGTTTGACGCGTTTCTCTGGACTCTGTCCATATATCTCCCGTTCCGTACAATCCCATTTTCAGGTAGGACATAGACCCTCGCTCATCTACCTTATTATCGGGACTTAATTTCACTCTAACGCCCAGGCCAATGTCTATACTATCCCCTAATAGCTGTCCAATAGACCGCTGGGACACACCATTCATCATTTCCCCATACAAGCTCATCCACTTGATTCTCTTGGAACTTTCTCTTTCATGTATGTAAGGCAAGACTCAACCGAATTCCCCATTCTCGTATAACTGTTTCTTTCATACTTGTCAAATCTCATGCATGACTCATCACCGAATTCCCCATTATAGCCCCACTAAACATTCATCACTTATAAATCAACCAAACAAAACAAAAATCAAATGAGGGCGAACTTGAAACCACTCCTTGAATAAACAACTTCTTCCTTATCTACCATACCAAAAATAATAAGAACCATAAGTAATTGTTTTTTTTTGAAATTGTTAATTGAAACTCTCCCAAAAATGAGGGTGATGATATTACCTCCTGGTTAAGGTTTTGAAGTAAAAATAACAATACAGAGTTTGTGCCAATATCAAAATCTTTGCGTTAATAGCCTGGATTTCCCAAATATAACCAATCACATTGCTTGTTACTGGTTTGTTAACGTAATTTTGACGTCATTCTAGCGGATTTTTTCAACCCTCTAATATTGTCACATAGCAATTTCCGAAAATGAACTTTGTCATCTTTATCCGGGCGAATGCATAGCGAATGGTGTGTTACTTTCAATACAAATAGATAAGAAATGAAGGAATCCTAAAGTGATATTAATACAAGTAGAGCAAAAAGAGCAACTAAATGAATCGCAAATAGTAATTAATATCACATATAGATTGTTCTTATACAATATCATTGAATAATTGTATCTGATTTCTGCAATCGATTCAAATCAATAATTAGTAATGACACATGAGAGCTATAATATGTAAGGGATTTTTATAGCTTCGTGTTTCAGAGAATATCTAAAATGCAAATATCTTTATATTCTATATATGTTTGATGGTCTTATATACATTTTTCTTTTGAACATTTATACTTACATACAAGAATTCCCTATTCTTGGGCTGTGGGCCTCATTGTTTTATGAATGTTGAAGACTCAGTTATATCTTAAAAGCATTGTCATTTGAATGCATAATATATACATATTGTGGTTAAAAGGATTGATATAAATATTGTAAGATTCTAACACACGCTGTCATGATATGTTATCATAAAACATATCTTATTAGAATATAACGAAAAAACTCATATATTGGCTAAAAACGAAAATTATCAATTTTGATCGCAATTGGATTACTATTTTTTAAAAAGCAATCAAACCACACAGGCTTTATTCATATTTCATATCTAAACTCAGCTGTCACAATTATAAGGATCCATCACACCGCCGATTTGCCTCACCTACGACGCGATGCGACTGTCTACAACGCTCTACGACGCGGTGTGAACACCCTCCACGACGATCGCACGACCGTCGCCGACCGTCGTGGATCCGTTTAGCCACGATTCAACCTGTTGAATCGTAGGCAATGCAAATCGGTGGTATGGACACCCCTACGACGCGACTCGATTCCCCAATATTTTCTTACAAATAGGAACAATGTATATCAGTTGATTGAAATATCCATAAGTTTATAGATTATTGGAAAAGATATTAAAACGATATTTACACGATATATCATCTTTCTTCTAAAATAGTACATATTCTTTCATTTACGATAAACAATATGAATATCAATATTTAGGTTGATCACGGTTGCTAAATTTATAAGCTTTATCAATCAATAGTCATATGTATCATTATAATGGTAACATCACTATTTCAATAATATAAACCCGACAATATCAATTGATGACATCACGGAAGATGAATACATGTATAACTTGTTCACAAGAAAGTATATGCTTGATTTTAATGTAATCCGAAACCTCACATAAGTATGAAAATTGGATACATCAAAAGCTACATAACATGGTTAATATTGGGAAAAAAACAGCAAAGTTCCTGAGTAAAAAACAACATAAATGCTCTCAAAGAATTTTTTAAGCTTAGAAAAAGAGGAGTTAGAATAAATGTTTAGAAAAATGAGCCAATGTTGTCGGCTGTCATTCTTTAGGTGTTGTATATGCTTATATAATTTTAATGCAAAAACATCAACGAATTATGGCTATAAATCTATTATTAAAACGAAAGGACTGCTGCTGAATGTAACTTTTTATTGTAATGTCACTTATCTCAGTGTTCCTTTGCTTACATGTCAAAGATCAGGTACACTCCATTAATTGACAAACAAAACAGGTGTTCAGAATACATGGTCATGTTATAGTTGATGTAACTCGTTAGAGATAATAGCACATAGTAAATGCGTGGGTAATGTGGGCTCTGTATTGTATCACTCTACCAAGCATATAAGACATATAAAGGTCGAAATAAAGAATTTCAAAATTTAAATGTAAGGTTCACGGTTTGCAATTTTGCAAACAACAATTAAATGTTTAGATTATAAAGCGCATAGTTTACTATTTTACATGCTTTTCAATTTCATGGTAACAATTGAATCCCATTTAACTATGCTTCAAACGTGGCATTGATACACCGAAATATTTTGTGAAGACATTTCCAATGGTTTTTATAATATATTTGATACGGATACCACCTAATTTCCGAACAGTAAATTGTTATATAAATGGGACATTTTGATTTTCTGCCAAAGTTACTAAACTCAAAAACCGTTTGTGTTTTTATATAACGGTTTGTGAAAACAATTGTTATGCCTTATTTTATCAAAAAGTTTTTTTAATGAGGTCATTAGAAATGTTTTTTTTATATATACATCTATATCTAAACAGAAATTGTGAAATTCGATCAATTGCTATTCTTAAATGTGAGTATAAAGCCGCAAAATTTTAATTTTGGTAAATTACATTACCATATTATATTGCCGCAATAATTGAGTGTAGTTTCTGTTAGTTTATAATAAAGTATACACAGATAAGAGGTTTACCTCTACCTTTCCCGATTACATATTTGATATGGCATGTGTGATAAGATTTGTGTATAATTGCACCATATAGTTCGCGCGAGGAAACTTCGACTCACAATTGTTCTTCCACTATATTTTCAAAGATATTCAATATGGTAAGGTTTTGTACTTATTCATTTATCCATTTGTTTAGAGCTTATTGCATATTTTATATATTTATTTGATTAATTGATTATAGCAATATTATTATATTAATAATGAGATTTATTACTTCTTTAAAATAGAAAGAAGACAAACGCACTTTTCTCCGCCTGTGCCTAGCTATAACTGCTGCACTTGCTACAGTTCAGGCAGGTTCGTATAAACTTTTACTTCAAAATGATTTTTTTTACATATGCATCTGGAGACACATTGGAGACTGATGTGTGCAATTGACAATGACATGGATAATTCTATGGACAAGTATAATCGGACTTTTATATAGATCCATCATATATAATTGTTTACCTATTTTCAACGACGTTTGTCAAAAAAATTAGGTAATATGCTTATACTCTGAATCATTAATCGACAGTCAGCATAAAAATATGATTCTCCCAGATCTTATTCGTCTCAATCACTTTTTTGTAAACTCTCCAAACTGATAATTAAATTGGTGACCCCCATTGGTTACTGGTTTATCGAAATGTGATTGTATATTGACAGTGCCACTGGAACCGAAAAGCGGATGTGACTATGTGGGCAGCTGGGGTGAGTGGAGTGAATGCAAGGGATCGTCTCGGTTGAGCGATTATGTTCCGGAAACTAAGGTCATGACGGATGAACTGAAGGCCGAAGGAAAAGGTATGCATACATTGATGAATGCAATGTTTTCCCTAATAAACTATATATCATTATATATATATAGAAAATAAACCTACATTTATGTTTTTTTAACGTTTATGACTGCCGACATACATGTATCATGCGTCACGCTGATATTTGATTAAGATATATAACAGTTAAAGTTTTAAAATATATATGCATTCCATGAATATAATTATATATAATGCACCTTAGGTCGCAAGGCTATGCAAAGGATGATGCAGGCGAAACGAGAAGCTTCGAAACAGCGAATTCAGTGCCATGAGGATTCCACTTGCCATGAGGTTATTAGGGAATCAAGAGCAGCTGCCGATTGTACAAATGGTAATGGTATTTTTATTTACTATTACACAATGATTATGTGCGTTCCGTGTCAATTTGTTTTCAGTAGTTTCAATAAAACTGTTTTTTTTTTGGTGAAAATATTTGATTATTGTCCAAAATTCATATGATGTGTTTTGATCAAGCATAAGGTTAACTTTACTTGTCACGAAATGCATGAATCTAGGGTTATTCCTAACGTATCATAGAATTCTAAATATAGAAATCTAGTATGTTTATGATTACCCTTTTTGTTTTTGTTTACAGGAATGGCAGGCGGCTATCCATGTAGGAATGTGCATCTAAAGTCGTTCATCAACTTTGTCGATCTTGGTTTTACAGATGATATTGAGCCAGGAGAAGAGTAAGATAGACTATACAAGCTAAACATACAGAAACTGAATTTGAATCTATCAAGTGTGTCCACTATATTTCATGTGTTTTGTATTCAAATATTTAAAAGTTCACATGTTTTCTAACCAATGCTTGTTGGGGTAACTTTACCATACTTTTGTGTTGTGATCTGCCAGTTTTGAGGGTTTGAATGTGTTTTTGTTTGTGCGATTCATACCAAAAAGCGAGTGCTTTTGATATGTTTAAGTATTGTTCGTCAAATCCTATGTATCCTGGCCAAAAGGTGGAACCCACACACTTATCCCATTTGAAGAGTTACAATACCCATCATATATTGTGGCCAATGTTGCCCTAATCGATATAATTAATAAACGTTTTCAGGCGATCCGGTAACGATATTTGGGGATGGACCGACCCCGAAGATGGCGCGGAATACGTCATCATGGGAATGTCTGGCGGCTCCTCATTCATCCGCGTCAATAATGGCGACAACCCGGAAGTACTCGGATTTCTACCTACTCAGTAAGTGATTTTTAATGTCCCACCCATGTAGTTTGTGTTACTGCTAGTGTGAACATTTAAAACATCGGATGCTCTTAATCCTCATGAGATTTAAAAGCGAATTCATATGCATTGTTGAGATTATGGCGACAAAGTCAAAACCACGCGATGAGATTAATGATGCGGCCTAGCATCCCCAATTAATAGGTCTGCAATTTCGCGGCGTTGCTTTAATTCATATTTGCAGTTTATGATTTGATACTGGCCCCACATTTTGCGAAACTCGTTTTTTCTTTAATTTCGATTATCATATTTTAGCACTGACGCCAGTCTTTGGAGAGACATGAAGGTGGTGAATGATTATGCGTTCATTGTTTCCGAGGCCGCTAACCATGGAATGCAGGTATTGGTTATTTTCAAGTGATGGGAATCACACCATTAATGTAAAAGCATTTTCGGGAGCATTTTTTCGGCTTTTTGACGCCGGTGCGTATGCTAAGTAAAGTGGTGTTTCCTCTAAACGTAGAATCGCTGCACGTCAGCTGCGCAGCAAACGGATAGCTTTCGCTCCCACTATTTTTCTTTAGAGTGTTTCCATGCATCCGTTGGGTATCCGTTCTGTCTGCAGTCCGTTTTTTTACGCGACCCGCTCCGTAAAATAAACGGACTGCAGACGGACCGGAT
This sequence comes from Hydroides elegans, assembly GCA_001703475.1. Classification (NCBI taxonomy): domain Eukaryota; kingdom Metazoa; phylum Annelida; class Polychaeta; order Sabellida; family Serpulidae; genus Hydroides; species Hydroides elegans. Next base: position 63,074 of record LQRL01156748.1, read on the forward strand.
ACGCAACGGATGTATGGAAACACGCTGTCCGTCATTTTGACGGATGGT
>LQRL01156749.1:0-11626 GCA_001703475.1 Hydroides elegans
AAAACAATTAACGACTTAGTGTGAAAGTGCGTGCCAAATGAGTGCACAATTTACTTAGGATAACAGACAAGCGTGCAATATTTTGAAATAAATTGATTATGGATCGATTGAGTGATGCGTATCAATAAATTCATAAAATCGCAATATTAAATGACAAACGTAGTTTTTGTTGTAATTTTTAAAATCAAATAGATCTATCTGTTTTCAGATGCTAATTGGAATCAATGGATTCTGCCAAGGCTACGCATACACAGCCATTCCAAGTCAACTATTCACTCTATGGCACGACACCAATGTAAAGGGACCGGTTGTTCAGACTTGTTACGCCCTGTATTCTGTAGGATGCGTCGTTAGTCCCTATATAACGCTTCCATTTCTTGTGGAACTCCCTGACAACTGCCGTGCCTCGAACAACGATATTGAAGAAAAACCTAAAATGGTTGCCAATTATACCATGGATGGCGCGGTATATAGTAATGAGGACATTTATGTAAATGAAACCATAAACAATGTTGAGGTAAATTATTGTAATGCTGATGTAAGTGATGTTAGATACGCTTTCCATATTATTGGTATCGGATCATTTTTATGGGCATTTTCATTTTTGCTCATGTTCTTCTTAACAGGACCTAGCATCAAATCAAAAAGCTATTGCAAAATTGACAGCCATAAAGGTGAATCAACGTCAAAAGAAACACGTCCAATTTCTAAATCCTTTCACTATTCCTTGTTATCAGCAATGACTGTATATTTCTACTTTTATTATTGTTACCTTTATCTACCTTTAGTCCTTGTTGCCACTTTTGTCATCACGGGTCTAGGATGGAATGTCTCAGAAGGACCAATCCAAACATCGTTCTATACTGGAGCGGTCGGGATAGGACGCCTGTTGAGCATACCATTGACATACTATGTATCTCCAAACGTCATGATTCCTCTCTTAACGCTCATGTCTATTGCCTCGTATATTACACTTGCGTTTTCTGAAACACTGAATGAGGTGGTTATACGTATTTGCATCATAACAGCTGGTTTAGGATCTTCATCAATGCAATCGTTTACATTGCTATGGTTGAGTCGGTATGTTACCATAAATAGCTTTATTGGATCATTGTTAATCATGTCCAGTTCGGTCGCTGGATTTTCTGCTGCGTATCTGGTTGGGTACTTAATGGAATTCAACCACATGTGGTTCGTGTATGTGTGCCTTGTTGCATGTGCCATGACCATGGTTTGTTTTATGGTGATGAATATGATTGTACAATTGTGCCATCGTGTGAATGATAGGTCTAATGATAGTTTTAATCGTAAGGAAATAGAGAAATGCCTGGATAATGATTGACCGCTTTTCCGTCTCAATCTGACGTTCCAGATACGTCAAATTAGGACATTGTGTAAAACGGATGTTGTCATTTGGTTATATATTGATTCTTTTTTATTTCGCCGCGACGTCGGATAACAACCCTCCCATTTTGAAACAGTTTCTTTTTTTTATGAAACCGAAGATTATAACCAATAAGTGAGTCTAAAGTAAGGGCCCTTGTTTTTTGTTGCTTAAATCAATTTGCAATATACATTACCATTTTGCTTTTGCGATAGACATATAAAGACACTTATAATATGACATAAATTTAATTAATAACAACTGTACATTAAATACTGTGCTATCAAAAACGAATACCACCGATTTTTTACGATTGTTAAAAAATGGAATGTGCTTTCGTTATAATAATTAAAAAACTTGATAAAACTAGTCTAGCTGCAATAACATTCCAATTTGCAAGAATATACCTCTTTCCTAAATGTGCCCCATATTGGGAATGGGAGCACTTGTCCACCATGCACAAGTCCACCATGTAAAGTGAATGGAGGACTTTTCAGCCCCGAAAAGTGCTCCCATTCCCAATATGGGGCATATTTAGAAAAGAGGTAGATTCTTGCAAATTGGAATGTTATTGCAGCTAGACTAGTTTTATAAAGTTTTGTAATTATTATAACGAAAGGACATTCCATTGTTTAACAATCGTAAGTTATCGGTGGTATTCGTTTTCGATAGCACAGTAGTAATTTGAAATAATAAGACTGTTCATCAAGATATGATTTTTACTGCGTCTATAGCATTCAATAAAGAATGGTATACAGAAAAAACAAAAACAATTATATTTCTTTTTATCACGGATTTGACTGTTTTTCAAATATACTTTTACTTTTTTTTCTGACGGATGTATATATTGTACAAACTATATAGCAAATTAATATAATAAAAAATGAAAACGGCTTTTTAGTTTTCATCTTTAGAACAAAACATCACAAATTGTTTCCTATTCTGTCTTACGAGAATGTTTTGTTAAATAGTTTCTTGTGCTTTATCTTTTGAAGACATACAAGGGTCACTACTTGACCAAAACTCATACTCAAGTATTGGTTTTAAGAATGTAAATATGTTTTGTATATATCTATTTAATAACAACACAAACAAATCTATGAATGATATTGCATCCGAAATCACGAGAGAAATATACAAAATTATCAGCAATTAACATCGAAATTAGTTTTGGTTTTTAACCATCCCTACAAAATACACTACAGTGTGAAGGAAAAATGCAGTAAGTCCAAAATCTTGAAATTTCTGCTTAATACACATTCACCATAATCGATAATTTATCTAGTGCATTGTAGTTTCTGTAGCGCTATGAATTGCAGTGCAAAGTTGCTGATTAAACGCAGCAACTTCTATGTGTCAAACCATGTCAAATGTGTTTAGGCAGCGATTTCGCGAAAACATCGAAATGTGAGTTACTGCATTTTTCCTTCACAAGAGCAGTGACTGCTTTTGCAGTTATTACTTTATTTTCATTCCGGTATAGTTGTGTCACCGAATGAGTAATATCCTTTATCTGATACATCCGATTCGTCCTTTTCTATCAGTTTCTCTGCAGAATGTGCCCTATAACATAGTTTCACCAACAACATAAAAACAATATAGCTGGCTACTCCCATAAGGCTTGCTGTAACACATACATACATGAGCCAAAGGTATGTGTATTGTAACAGCGAGGCCACAATATATGAGGACATCAGACCAGCTACGGAAGCAGACATGAGAAACAAACCTCCGATGAAACAAGTGATGGTCACATATTGTTCCAATAACAGCACAATAAATGATCGCATTGATGAACATCCTAAACCAGCGGTTATAACGAATAAACGGAAAACTGGTATATTGAGCGATTCGGAAAATGAGAGGGCGCTAAAAGAAGTAACGCTAATACTAAGAAGAACTGGCACCATTATTTCTGGTGATACATAGTATGATAGCGGTATGCTTAAACTACTACCGATACATTCCGAGGCAAGAAATAATGATGTCACGAACGGACCATTCCTGATATCTCGACCTAATCCTTCGATTACAAATGTGCTCAGGTAATTCGTTGGTAGACTCTCATAAGAGATCAAGCAGAAAAACATGAAAGTCGCTGTTGCAATAAGCGCGTTTTGAAATAGTGGCGAATCGCAGCATGAACCTATATACGTTATATCCCGACGATCCATCGTTTGGGATACTGTGTCATCTCTTGGGTTCCTGGTTCCGAAATATAATGCGATATGTGATATGGATCCGACCAACGCTAATAATCCAATAACTGTAAATGCAGCCCCTACACAAGTCACATCTATATCGCATCTGTTTGTATCATATTTCATAGATCCATTGAGATCTTCCGATGCACTGTGATTCATTACACTGACATTTATGTGGCGTTTCGTTATATCCACTAGTTCAAGACGATTAGATATACGACATGGGCTTGGTAGATCGACCAGAAAAGGTAAGGCTATATACTGACTAGAGATGCATCCCATAAACCACATGGTGTTTGATGCTTGGATTGCTGGTCCCATGATTTTGCTGTCTTTCCAAATTCGGACCATTTGTGATGGGACTGCGGAAAATATATAGCCTTGGAAGAATCCATCAAGACCGATCATCAGCTGAAACACGAAATACATCATTACAATGTGACGGTGTAAATGTTCAAGGCAATTATTAAGAAAATTGTATGTGTGTGATATATCATTTTGATGCATTATCTGTTGAGTTTTATATTAAATAAAACATAAAATTAGGTTTCATTATAATAAATCTGAAACATAAGAACTCATTTTGTTGCGCTATACTTGAATTAGTCATAACAATTCGACGTAAAACATGAACGAAAACAAAGGGATGTAAAGGTTAAGATTATGGTTTAGCGGAGAATATCGGTCTTGGTACCTCCTAGAAAAGATGTCCTCCGACGTTCAGCTGACGGGTTACGTTTGAATTGTTAAAGAAAGTCCTCATTGCGGCGACGTAACGTCGAAGTCTGACGTAAGAAGAAAGTTCAACCGACGCCATGACGTAAAAAGAACATCAGGTAAAACTTTCAATTGGGCTGAAATTAGAACGCCCTTTCATAAAGGCTATGAATTATGTACTTCTCTAGCCATGCTGATACCTTACCTGGTATAAAAGAAGGTTGGGCATATGCGGAGCTACAGCCAGACTCAACCCCAAAGCCGCCACCGCCACTGCGTTCTGAATGAGCGCATTGTATCGATCGAAAATCAATCCAGCGCACATTGACCCGAAGAAGTATCCGATATTGAGGCATGTAAACACAGTGGCCATAGATATGGCATCAGTGTTATAAAGAATCGTCATATGCACTAGAGTAGGTCCCATAATACCGCTTGAGGATCCAACGACGAATATAATGATGTAGATGCATGATGTTTCTAAGCAGCGTCTTGGCATGGTTACAGAATTTGTCTCCTCTGGGTTAGGTGAAATAGCCATTTTGTCGAGTTTACTTCATTATATATATATTCTTTTATTTTTTTTATAAAAAAAGGCCTGATTTGTTTACACTCATTTTGTCTAATAATTCATTCAAACGATAGTGACGTTTAGTTATTGTGTTCCATATATATGTATCCCTAACCTTTATTTCTAATTGACTAGTTTCAATTATATTTCTTTAGTCGAATGATAAAGTTAAAGTGAGTAAAATAATGAATTTTGAAATAAAGAGCACCTTTTATATGAAAGCAAGAATCGACATGTTTTCTTCCCAACTGGAATCAGATAAGGGAATGTTTGCAAACATGGGGCACCGAACGATCATATTTGTAAAAAAATGATCTCAATAGATTTATTTCTAAACAATATAATCTCATATAACTGATATCCCAACTATGATGAATTCCTGTCTTTGTTTATAGGCGATGAACCATGGATTCCACTACTTGTTTTTCGAGAATCAAGTTTAACCCGTGCAAATTATTTGGTGCTCCGAGCTCAATGATAGCACATAGTTCATTGTTGCTACGGTCAATACACTTAATTATACTACCTTATTTATGTTGCGTTAACATGTTTTATTTTCATGCTTATGCGAAAAAGTCATAAAATGAATGAGTAGCCAACCATGGTCTTAAATATTTCGTCATTATCTGAATGTCATCTAATATCGGAAAAAATTAAAACACAATAACCTGAAAGCTATTATCTTTCAATAACAATATACAGAAACTCTCATATTTCATAACATTGGCATCCCCGTTTAACATTTTTACTGGATCAATGACTGTAGATAAATTTATATCCTATATATTGTTTGTCACTTAGATAATATACATGATACCATAATTCAAACATTATTAAACCTTTTAATCGTTATTTGCGACTGTTACATTAGATTTCATGTTAAAAAATTAAATGTTTTTAGTTTTGATAAATGCTTTAAAAGATTGTAACACATTCACTTGTCCTGTTTTATCAATATAGACCACACCAACTTAGAGAAATCAATTACTTGTCCAATCATTGTGGTCACTCTCTCACATTGATTTAAGAATAATCAATAAAAAACTGCAATTAAAATCACTACTTTACAAGAATTGCGAAAACAGTTTATATAATTACCTATCATAATGTTTTCGGATAATGTTGTTTTCATACAATCTTAAAAAACTTCGCTTTTATTACATGCCCTCGATGAACATATAGTTTATAGATGCTTCTGAAAATGAACATAATACAGCCGCAAGAGTTCCAAATTACAATTCGAATAGTTTCTTGTTCATTGTTCTCTCATCTACAAATCATATGAAAAAACTAATCGAATTAAGTTATCATCTAAAAAGTGGCGTCGAGATTTTTTTTCGTCCCATATTAAATGTTTTCCCGACGTCCTCTTACGTACCGACGTTCTTTTCACGTTCGACTTGGTCACGACGTTGCAACGTACTCCATCAATTAAGAAACATACTGAAGGCTTTGATATGGATCCTATTTTTAAGAAAGAACAAGGAAGTATTTGTGTCCTTGAATATGTCCTTTCTCGGGTTCATGGCATGTTTTTTTGTGTTTGGATTGAAAACAAGAGCAACCCATTTACAATACATATAAATTTAGTTTTTGTTTACCGGACCGATTTAATGAACGATGGCTCAATGACTCTGTTTATGATATGAAATTGAAATTTTATTATGCTGGACGTTCAAAGTCTCGGTATTTGTTTCGATTGCACTTATAAACTAAGCTGAAATCAATCGTGCAAGGTTTTATACTGAAAATTTGTTGTGGTGTATTGACTCAGAAAGACGTATATCAGACGTCACCCAACGTCAAAAGGCTGTTTGCACCTGATTTCATATGAAATATTTCCGGACATCCTTTCTGTTTTTTTTTGTTTTCGTGAACGCGACCTATAAGGCGCGTTCACCCGGGTGAACAGAAAGGATAAACTACTATGTTTTTATACAAATGTGGCTTCAAATTTAAAGCGCAACATGTGTGTTCTGAGCTTTTTTCGGAGCGGGTGAACGCGGCCTTAGTGTCTGGTCAACGAGTCCGGTCAATGTCTAAATGTGAAAAATATAGGTAAATGAAAAGCTTGTCTGAGAGAGTAAGGTCACATTGTAGAGAGGCCGTAGCGATGTTTATCCTGCTGGCGCGGTATAGAAGAGTGTCGAGAAAATTGACACCCCGAACAAGAACACACATGTATTGGGATGTAACCTTTATTAGTTTACACTAGTGACGTCTTTCCTTTGTTTGCAGAGTCCATTATTTTTTGTAATGTACAACTAGGAGCCCATTATTTAATATAATGGACTCCTAGTAGTAAAATAATGGACTCTCAAATTTCTACTCTTGAGATCATTGATCTCGTTAAAAAGAAAACACATGTTTCCCAAATGACTTCCCAATAAGTCTATTTCGGGAGGGGGTAGGTCGAAGGTGAGTCCAACCTAACCTGGAAAAAGCTACACGCTGTTTGGTAACCGCATAAACGCTTAACAGTAAACGGTGAAACGCAAAACGATAACCGTAAACGCTTAAATGTTAAACGATAAACAATAAACGGTAAACGCTTTACCCACATAGCCTCATTTATGAAACACCTTAAGGCGCGTTCACACAAAATAAAAGCTCGAAAATAATGCAAAAAAGCCCGATTTTTGCGTGAACAGATGGGCATAATTGCTTTGTTTTTATACAAAAGTGGTTTTCGAGCTTAACGCTAAAATGGTATAATGTTATAAATACGCGACGCTATAGTTGTATATATCGTACACGTATTATTCTAAATATCAACACACATTTTAATTTATATAATTTTGAATTTAGCTAATTTGTTTGAATTTATTTTATTAGTCCTCGGCCGCCGCGTTAGCGCGAAGCGGAGAACTATAGTGTTGTGTCCTGTCAGTCCGTCACTAGACCTCTACAAGAAATAATTGAGCTATAAAAAATGTCAAATTTTCTATGCGTTCTATGGCATTATAAGACAAATGAACTCTGTCTGCCCGTCCGTCCGTCTGTCCTTCTGTCTGTCGACACCTTGGGCACTACTTTGTACCGACGAGTTCTCGGCTATGACTCATGGGATTTCGTTTTCCTTTCGCACATGGAATTACCATATATTGAAGCTGTGCGTAGGCGTATTGTTTTCGAAAAAATCTCAATAATTGTAATTTTGCGCGATTTCAGATAAAAACTATGATTTGGGGACTTAGGCACATAGAGAAAGGTATCGCGTATATCGTGATGTTGTGAAGACTACTTTATGAGGGCGAGTATGTAAGGAAAACGTTGTGAGAATGACATGAGAAAGACGTTGTGAGAAAGACGCTGTGAAAAAGACATTGTGAGAAAGACGTTGTGAGAAAGACGTTGTGAAAAAGACGTTGTGAGAAAGACGTTGTTAGAAATACGTTGTGAGAAAGAAAAAAATACGTTGTGAGAAAGATGGTCCTTCGATAGATTCCATCGATCTTCTAATTGAATTTCCTATGTTTGTTTTTTAATTTTCACTGATCTACGTGTTGATAATATTTTTTTCGACGTTTTTATAAAATTTCTGATAAAATTACAGGTTGTGTGAAAGCGCGATTAAAAATGGCATTATTTCAAATTATAGGGTTCCTCGGTTGCGTCTCCGAACTGTACAATATTTTAAGTAATGGATCGATCTCATTAATTATCCTATACATTATAATATATTTTATTTGTATATTTGCAAATCGCTTCCATTGTATGCATGTCCTTATTTATAAAAAAAACAACTTACTTTTGAACAGATTATTCTTTAAAATCGAATCTTGCGAGGTCGTCGTCCAATCGTTTATCAAAATTCTTTACGGCATCTTGTGTGACTTTAATAAATACTTTAATATAACCGCTCCCTTATCCAGCTCAGATATAGTTTTGAAATAAAAATATTCGTATTTTTTTATCAAGATCTAAAGTAGAGTTTTAAAAAATCTGAATTCGTTTTAATAATTATTGGTAAAAGATCATCCATTTTGCTTGGCTTTGATTAGTGTTCTGATTCTACTTGACTCCACGTACAAAACGTCACCGTCCATTATTTTTTCGATAGAATTCGCCCCTAGACTATTAGAGAAAACTACACGTGTATGAAACTGACTGTCCATTATTTTTTCAATAGAATCTGCACGAAGAAGAGTCTAATTTATAAGAAAAATCTATTCTCTAGGTTTTCGAAAAAAGAGGTTAAAGCAGTCCATGGAATTTGACCATTTTGGGTGTAAACTAAGTCAGATTAAGAACTCGGTCAAACCATTACTTAAAATATAGTACAGTTTCCTCGACTGCGCCTCGGAACTGTACAATATTTTAAGTAATGGATTGACCTCGTTCTTTATCCTATACGTAACTCAAAGAAATATGAATGGAATTTAATAAAATTCGGCCATATACTAGAACAATATATCGTCTCTTATACTATGGTCTTAATATGTATTATAAACTTCATACAAACATTCCTTATATCGATTTTATATGCTACCAACTCTGCAAGGTGTCGAATAAATTGACACCCTATGTAAAGTGTCCTATTTGAAATACTGATATTCGTCAGATACTTGTTTTTTTTTCATACAAATTTACATTATATCTTAATACCAATAGACTACAAAAAAATTTACCGCAAAACGCAAACATAACCAGTAAGAAGTCTATATGGCTGATGGGGCTTGTCAGTTAGAATAGTTTATTAGACTCTGAAAATACAAGCGAATAGAGACTTCAAGGGGCTAGATGTTCTATTTCATGCAACTAATAGAGTCTATGACCAAATACAGAAGGGGGTAATCTATCCCCGTATTCTTTTGAAACACTCTGTACCCGGGGACAGATACGGTTACATTAACCATCCCAAAAGAACAGTGTCCCCAAACATGGTTACATGCAACTTTTTTTAGAACACTGTTTTTTTTGGGATGTTTACTCTAACCGTATAGTCCCCGGGGACAGAGTGCTTCCAAAAGAATACGGGGTATGTGACTATTCGTTTAGAGTATCTCCAATGTTATTAGACTCTCTAACGTGTAGCACGGGGCTTTATATTTCATACATCATTTAATATTTATTTAGTGGAGATTACTTATTTCGCTATATGCAAAAATATTACGACAGCAACGTATAGCTATGAAGATTTAGAAAAAGCACTTCGATTGATTAAAAATGGAGTTTCTAAAGAATCTGCAGCCAGGCAGTTTGAAGTACCGCGTTCAACCGTACTATTCATATTGAACAGGACTACACCCTTAAAACGGAGGGGTGGTAAACCAGCAATATTGAATACGTATGACGAGAAGCAATCAGTTTAATACATTACATTCATGGCAAATGCAGGAGCTCCAGTGACAGGTTCGAGTTTCTAAGGCGATTGCAAAGCATGGATATTGAATAGTTATCATAAGAATATATTTTTTTTAAAGTACATTGATTCAAATTTGAACATGTTTAAGTACCGGTTAATAATCCGTATTGATGTTTCATATAATATACTCGAAATGGAGTTTAATTGACCTTTATTGGGTTTGTTACACAAGGGGTGTCAATTTATTCGACACCTTGTGGAGCTGATAGCATATGAAGATCGATAAAAAGAATGGATGTATTAAGTTTATAATATATTGTAAGGCCATAGTTTAAGAGACGATATATTGTTCTAGTATATGGCCGAATTTTATTAAATTCCATTCATATTTCTTTGAGTTTCTAAAGGTTACATCCCAATATGTTCTTGTTCGGGGTGTCAATTTTCTCGACACTCGTCTACCTGGTAGATTAGAATGCAAACTATCTGTCTGCAGATCCGCAACTATCTCGATAAATACAGGTAAATGGGGGGAATTATCAGTTTAAAATAGATATATAAATGAAGGATCATTGAAGAGCGGGTACATGTGAAACCAAGTTGGATGTTCATAACTGAATACTTTTAAGTCAAAACAACACTTACCCAGCAAAATACGTTTTAATGCGAGTAATAACTATTGTTTGAAAATCATATTGTGCTAGACATAAACTGAATTATATTATAGAATTTTATGATATTTCAATTGATAAAGGGCATTGCACATGTCAGACCGAACATAATATCAACAAAGCAGATCCATTCATTAAAAAATAATCCCGGTATATGAAAATGTCTAGATTATAAATACATATTTTTCCTATAGATTCCAATGCACAGACCCGACCGAACCAGGTAAGGTGTCCTGTATCGAGAACTGGAGAATCTACCGAGGTGGGCCCCAGGGATGCACATCCTCACTGCCAGGAGAGGCCTTCCTAGGAAACTGTTGTGATACACCATGTAGGTATCTGGAGAACTCGGCCTCGAAACGAACTCGGCCCATTTTTTTTCCATCTCGGCCCGATTTCAAACTCGGCCCGTTTTATTCATAATACAAACTCGCCCTTTTTTCATTCTCGGCCCGTTTTTTATTAACATAAGCTTTGAGGTAAGGATTATGATTGATGTTTTGTGAATCATATGGAAGTAGAGGCTTTTTGTGTGAGGGATTAAGGATTAGGATTTACTTTGATAATGGGTTGCTTTGTGTTCAGTGTCAGCACCAAAAAACAAATCAACAATTTTATTGGAAGCATGATGAAAAGACTTGTATTTCGTTTCAACTTTATATGTCTATATTTCGTATACATGTAATTCAAGTGTAATACGATAAACATAAATCATGTAACCCAAAATAAATATTTATAAAATCAAATAAGAAAAATGACCACATCAGAATA